>PVKY010004233.1:5371-19794 GCA_004027775.1 Bradypus variegatus
CAGCCCCACCCCCATTTACCAGACACTGACCCTCCAAATTCCTATTCTTTACCTCAAAAATGATCACCTGAACTGTTTGTGCCCTCCAAGCTAGCTAGATGCAGAGATAATCATGTCCTGTTCAGCTGACTGATTGCAGCTACCCCTGTTGACAAAAACACTCCCAGTTGTGGAATCACTTCCACTTACAACTTGTCTACACATCCCTATAAAAGTCCATAAGTGAAACCACCCTGTAGAACAAGACCCTCTGATCTTTGTATCTAGGGTGATCTCATTATTGCAATAGCACAAATAAAACCAATTTTCTAACTTGGACGATTTGTTTTTCTCCCTTTAACAACACATAGCAGCCGAGAAGAAAAACTGGGTTAGAATCCAGACCGGTGACCCCAAACTTGAAGGAAGAATGTGGTTTAGGTGGAGATGACATTTCTGTCCCCACTCCCTCACTCTTCTGAGGGGAGCCAGGAAGCAGATTTTAACACAGGTACAAGTCGGGGTGAATCTGGAAACCCAGTTCCAGGGTAGGAGGTAGGGAGCATCCTCATTTTACAGAGAGGGAAACTGAGGCTCAGACCAGGAGCAGAGGACCCACAATCACCCACTCCCTACTGCCCCACCCCGTTCCCCTCACCCTTTGCTCCACGTCAGGCTGGCGTCTGGCTGGGGACAGTGTCCTCCCCAGGGTGAAGGGCCGGGGTGAGGTGGGGCGAGGGAGGGGCCGTCCACACCCCTGGTGTCTGCGCATGCGCTCCAACTGCTCCTGGGCACTCATCCGGGGCCGGGCGAGGGGGGCCTGGAGAGGCAAGAAGCGCCCAAAGCTGAGGCTGACCCTCCTCCACTCACAGCCCACCCATGGTTCCCCAGCACCCCCAGAACAAAGGCATTGGGGGCCCTGGGCTATCTGGTCCCCACCCACCCCTAGTCCATCTGCCCCCTATGTCAACCTGGGCCCCAGGCAGAATGAAACACGGGCACTCCTGGCCCTAGGAAGCTTCTTCACACTCTAGTAGGCAGGGCTCTGGGTCGCTTGTGCCCAGAAAAACAAATCTGAACGAGCTTCAACCACAACCAAAGGGATTTATTGGTTAAATAAGTTGTCAGAGGGTAGATCTGGGGCAAGCCTTAAGATGACTGGATGAGCTCTCTCTTGCCCTCAATGTCTGCCTTGACCTCAAAACAAGAGGGTAGAGAAATCTCCAATGTCGTCTGCAAGGAGAGCACCCCAGGGAGAGAGCCCGGATCCCTCCTTATCTCCAGACCAATCACCTTTGGCTCTGACGGGGCCAATCCCGCCTCACACCCGCGTTGGGATGTGGGAGCCCCCAGATCCATGTGCTTAGAGTGAAGAAGGGCAGTTTCCCAGATAAGTGTGCAGAGCAGCCCCAACAATCCATGTGCATCAGGCACACCACTGAGGAGAAAAGAATTTCTATACGCCTAGGAAAGGACTGATCGTTCTGTACCCATGAAGACAAGTTACCGCCATAAATTATTTCAGACGTGTTTCATCCAGAAATCACAAATAGTTCCCCAGCCACGCCTCTGAAAACCAGCCAATCAGGGGGACACACATGCTCCAAAAGCCAGCCAATCAGTGCCACCCATGCTGCTGAAAGTCAGCCAATCAGGATCAGACACAGCTTCCGCATTTGCAGGTCAACCAGTTCTTAAACATTCCTGCCTCCGAAAGTCCATCAATTTCCACACCCCACGTGACAGAGGATCAACTCTCAGCTCAAGGAAACCGTGTCTTATAAAAATCTCTCTACTTTGCTTCAGCGAGTAATAAATTGAGCTTTTTGTTTCCGATACAGCGAGATGGCCTCCTTTGGCATCACCTCCGCGCCTCTTTCTGGAACACCCGTCATCTGCTTGGCCAAACCTTTTCCCTCACCCTGCTCAACTCTCCTTTAAAAGGCTTCCTCAGCGCCCCGAGTCCCTCTACCACACTCCTTATCCCTGGCTGATATGTAGGAGGAGGTACTTCTGCCTGTGTCCCCCATGAGACTCAAGCCCCAGGGAATAGAAGTTGAGCAAAAAAAAAGGGGTAACGGATTCCTTGGTCCTGGTTATGGGTTGAATTGAGTCTGCCCCAAAAAGGCATCTTCACGTCCTAACCCCAGGTCCTGTGAATGTGAATTAATTTGAAGTAGGATCTTTGAAGGGTGATTAGCTAAGATGAGGCCAGACTGAGTTAAGGTGGGCCCCAAGGAGAGAGGAACCATGTGATGGGGGCCCGGATTGAGTTTTGCCACCAATTGCCAGGAAGCCATGGCCCCAACCCTCCGATTTCAGAAGAGGGTGGCCCTGCCAATATGTTGATTATAGACGTCTGGCCTCCAGAACCGTGAGATGATAAATTCCTGTTGTCTAAACCAGCTCATCTGTGTTATGTGATTGCAGCGGCCCTGGAAAACTAAGACAGTGCTCCAAGCCGGTTAGATACCCTACTTGGAATAAACATCCACTGGAGTTCTGGTGGGCCACATCCATAAGCCAAAGTTTTTTTGCAAGAACTTTTTGCTAGCATCAAGGGGTGAAGCCAAAGAAAAACAGGGCTTGTGAAGCAGAGGTTTGCAACACAGCAAATTCAGCTAAAAAGTGTAGCCTCCTCTAAGTTAGAGACCTCGCTGATTCACTGGAGAGGACTCAGTTTTGTGGGGCCTGGCACTCGAGGAGGGTCAGGGGATGTCTGCTGACCTGAACTGAGCAACCCTTCAGTCAAGTGATGAGGTTCTGGAGGCCAGAACTCGGTGTGTGTGGCTGTGTAGGTCACACATTGCTCAAGGATTTGACTGAACTCTCCATGGACCCAGTCATGCACTGCACACCCACAGGGGGCACCTGTCTCTAAATCACATGAAAGCATCCTTTTGGCTAGGGGAAGCTGTGGTTAATGGTTCTCCAACCCCCCACCTCTGCACAAGCTCTCTCTCTGGAAACTGTCCCCAACATGCCCAGGCTGTAATGAGCGTCGCCTCTGGAGGTCCCCATTGCCTTATGCGTTCACCATCAGAGCACATGCAACCCTTTGTTCTGATCATGTTTATATCTGAAACTTCCCAGTGAGCTCGGGAACCACAGTGCCCAGCAAAGCCCGGTGCACAGAATCCCAGGGACCATAACACATCCACCGAGAAGAATAGTGAGAACAGTGGCCAACGGGAAGTGCAGAAGTGATCACCGTGTCCCAACTCCAACTCCTAACCTGCCCTCCTGCTCCTCCTTCTCACACATGGGAGCTCAGGGCCAAAACCAATGCTTATCCTAACGCCTCTCTTTCTTTCACACCCCAACATCTCATCTGCTAGCAAACCCTGTTGGTTCCACTTTCCAAATCAGTTTCCAACCTGTCTTACATGCACTTACAAAGTAAACAAAGGAACAAACCAAACCAACCCTGAAAACTGATGTTTGTTTTCCTAACTCTGGTGCCAAGCAGCCTTGCCTGGAGTGACGCTTGGGGTTCCCCGCATCTCAGTCACCTTCTTTCCCCTGGCCTCTGCCATCCATTGATATTTCCTTGCTTTTCTTTTATTTTTTACTTTGGGTTTAATTTTTCTCGGAAGATGGCAAAATCAGCCACAGATACAGTGATAAAAAGGAAACAGAAAATTCAGTCCCTCTTGGGAGCTCAGAAACGAGATGATACGGCATTTCCTGGGGTGTCCCTGTGAAACAGCATGGGAGCTGCCACCACTGTGATGTGTCATACAAGAAAGATGAGTTGTGGAAGTCCTACAGGGACAGTGACAGCCAGGAAATAATGACAGGTGGAGGAACTCTGCATGGGGTGAAACCCAAAGACCTGCTGACCCATACTACAATGTAGGGGAACCTTGGAAGCTTGACGATGAGTCAAAAGGTCACAGAGTGTGTGACTCCATTCATGTGATATGTTCTGAATAAGCAAAATCATAGAGAAAGAAAATAGAACAGAGGTTACCAGGGGCGCAATGGGGAGTTATTGCTTAATGGGTGCAGAGTTTCTGTTTGGGGTGATGAAAAAAATTGGTAATGGACATGGTGATGGTTGCACAATATTGTGAATGTAATTAATGCTGCTGAATTGCATGCTTAAAAATGGTTAAAATGGCAAATGTTATGGTGTGTGTGTATATGTATATTACCACAACAAAAAATAAATTAATAAACAAAAACTAAAAAGCATGAAGACCCAGAGCACGTGTTGACTGAGGGGATTTGACAATGGAAGATGTCACTGGATGCCCCAACTGGCTCTTGCTCATAAAACAAACTAGGAATGGTCCCTGAAGACCTAAACATTCAACATGAGCGCTGATCAGCTGCTGACCTTGAAGAAGCATAAGGATGTAAAATGTTGGAGTATCTCGGGTGACAGAACATCTGCAATTCATTGACGAGTTTGCCAAGATAATATTGGATGAAAGCTGAGTTCTCAAGAAATGTATACTGCGGATAAAACACCTCTCTAGCTCCTAGGAAACCATCCCCAAAGACAACAAGAGGCCAAGACAGGCTGAAGGCTGCCTGTTCCCAGACATGCCAGAGCCACAGGCACACACAGGCCATGACTGGCAGTTTCCAGGAAATGTCAACATCCAAGATGTTTGGGATGACTCTGTGGTTTTCTAGGGCATTACTATGCAAACAAGAAATCATGGGCAACCAGAGACATCTTGTTCAACACATTCAGGAACACCTTGTACCAGCACTGTGTACTATGCTAGATTTGGGAGGAAACTGTCAAGTTTTTGTTCCTCAATAAGGGCTCTGGAAATCCCCTTCCTGAATGTCTTGGGAAAAGTGCCATTTAGGAGGTGCATGGGTTGAACAGTGCCCCCCACCCCAAGGATACGTCCATCCAGAAGCTCAGGATGTGGGCTTAATTGGAACAAGTGTCTTGGCAGATGTAATTGGGGAAAGGACCACAAGAGGAGCTCATCCTGGATTATCCTGGGGGACCCTAAACTCAATCACAAGTGTCCTTACAAGAGACACACAGAGAAGACACAGGAAAAAGAGAAGACCACATGAAGACAGAGGCTGAATAAGCCAAGGGACTCCTGGAGCCCTGGTAGCTGTTAGAGGCCAGGAAGTCCTCATCCCTAGAGCTTTCAGAGGGCAGGTGGCCCTGCCAACACCTTGATTTCACACTTCTGGCCTCCAGAGCTGTGACAGAAGCCATTTCTGTTGTTTTAAGCCTCCCAGTTTGTGGTCATGTTTTGGGAGCCACGGGGAACTAATCCGGGGCACATTTGCGTTCTGCCTGCTGCATCTCTACATTCAGTAAGCATGAAACTTCACACCCCTGGAAATCAAGGATAACCACCATAGACTGGCCGCAGTTATGTGGAGGCCCAGAACTCAAGACATCTCAGGGATGCCATATTTGCAGCTGCTAATTCTTGGAATGAGGGTGATAAATCATCATAAACAAATGTGGGCACAGACTTTGAAAATGGGATGGGTACACAGTTCATTGTTAACCTTCAACACCATGAATTTATCAGGGAGCAAAAGATTCCAACCATTTACTCAATTAAAGGAAGACTTCTCAAACAATACCCTTCGTTAAGGAGCAGCTGCCATGGCAGGAAGATCTAGAAAGGCCACCTGCCTCATTGAGGGAATCCCACTTCCGGACCTTTCTCAGATGTCCAGTTGTAACACAATGACAACACATGATCTGAGGTTTTACTAAAACTTTTCTTTAGAAATAAAAAGTGCTTGATCCTTATAATCTATTTTTAGCCCACTCTGACTCCTTCACTGACTGCTTCGTTGCTATGCAACTAAACTGGACATTTAAATTGTGATCTTACTTGTAGTCTTTATCCCATTTAGTATCAGCATTCTGACTTTTCACTGAAAAGATGGTAATGTGTTTGATTAAGGGGGCTGAGCCAGATGTCGGTGAAGGTTTTTACATGATATACCAGGATAGCCCCTGCATTACCTTTCCAGAATCTGCAAAATTCTGGATCCTGAATCACATCGGATCCAAGGGTTTTGGATAAAGTTTGCAGATCGTTATATCTAGGATCTGACCCCCTCCTAAAAATCTCCACTTCTAACCTCAAGCAAACAGCCATCGCCTCCGCGCTCGCCCACAGGCTGTTCCCCACGTGGCCGCCAGAGGGCGCCGGTTCCCACCGACAGCAGCTCACGCCCCTCCAGAGGCTCAGGGGCGTCTCGTGCCTCCCCCAACTGAGAGTCAAAACAAAGTCCTCCTTGGGGCCCAACTGGCACCGCACCATCTGCCCCCTGTTCCCCCTCCGCCCTCATCTCCTGCCCTCTTCCCCTCCTCTCACCTCCTTGCCTGCTCCTCCAACGTGCCAGGCCCACTCGTGCCTCTGAACCTTAGCAAAGGCTATTCCCTGTGCCTGGAACGCTGTTCCACCAAATATCCCCAAGGCTCGCTCCGTCGCCTCCTTTAAGGGAATCTGCTCGAACATCACCTTCTCCCTGAGGTCACCGCAGTCCACGCCCTTCCCCAAGCATCCCGACCCTGCTTCCCCTGTTCTGTGTTTATTTCTTTACCTCTCACAGCCTTATAAAACCCAGGATGGGTAACTACCTTAACTGTTTACTATCTGCCCCCTTCTCCCACTAGAATGTCCAATTCATGAGGGAAGGTTTTTAATTTTTTTTTCCCATCTTGTTCACTGTCGTGTCCTCCAGGGTGGTGGAAATGTTCTATCTCTGCACTGGCCACTGGCCACGTGTGACTATTAAGTATTTGAAAAGTGGCCAGTGCGACGGGGGAACAGAATTTATCTCATTTTAATTAATTTAAATAGCTATATGTGGCTACCATATTGGCCAGCACAAGCCTGGAACAGTGCCTGGTTCTCAGAGAATTTTCAACAAGTATTTGCTGAATGAGTGAATTGATGAATGAATGAAAGAGTGAATGAATGCAATCCTTAGTGTATCCGGGCAGTATTTTCAACCCTTTATAGGCAATCATCTAGTTTTATTCCCACATTAGCCCTAGGTGCTAGACACCTCTATTGCCACCATTTTACAGATGAGAGAACCAAGGCACAGAGAGGTTTAAAAACTGACCCAAAGTCACATAGCTTAGAAATGGCAGAGCCAAAATTCACTCCAGATGCTCCTCACAAAGCCACACTCTGGGTGATGCAAGGTGGTCAGTCAAAGGTCCCCAAGGGGAACCTGCGGGAGCTGGATGGATTGCCTACCTTGGTTCCTGGCTGCGGGGAAGGGGGACAGCGACCCTCAGGGCTGGAAGCCCGGGAGACCCTCGGAGACCCGAGACCTGGAGGGGCAGAGTGGGACTTGGTGAGGAAGGGACTACCAAGAGAGGCCCCCCAGAGCCCAGGGTGCTCACCTGAGGCGGGGCTGGCAAGGTCTCTGTCGCCCCTGGGGGGCCGCCCCCAGTCAATCTCGGGGAACCGGGGAGAGCTCAGCTCCAAGGACTCAGGTACGCGCTGGAGGCATCAGGAAAAGAGAGTAATGATTATGAATTATCATTACCATTTTTCAAACCCTAAGCCATGGAGACATAGCACCAGGGAGGGTAATATCATCAACAAGAAGCCAGACATCCTGGTTGCAAAATCCCAGCTCTGCCTTGTATGAGCTGTGTGTCCTTGGGCCAGTTAATTTACCTCTCAAGGTCATTCTTCATCTTTTCATATAAGGATTGAATCCATACCTGTAAGGCTCTTAGAACCTGATGTATAGCAAGGTGTTATAAGTGCAAATTCTTATAACGATTGTGTGTTGGGTATCAAGTCAAGCATTTTATTTCGATGATCTTAGTGAATACCATAATAAACCTGTGAGGTGGTTATTATTATTATTACCCCCCCTTTACATATGAGCAAACTGAGGCTCAGAGAATGAAGTCAACGGCTGAGATCACACAGGTAGCTGAGCTAGGATCTGAATCCAGGTCTCCTGGACACCAGAAACCAGCTTCATAACCTCTGCTCCATGCTGCCTGCCCAGGACCATATAGCACAGCAAGAACTCAGGCAAAGAACAAAATCAGGAGGGCCAAAGAATGGGGTGGGTACGTGGTCTGAAGGTCAGGACCAGCAACAGCTCAAACCTGGTGGCAGCAACAGTGGTTCAATTTCCCAACAGCCTACTGTGTGTCAGGGGCCCTGGGATCCCCATCTCTACTTCTTACAGAACTCTGCAAGTGGGGGTGACGAGCAGGGCTGTGCAGGCAAATGTCTAATGAATGGCTCTCCGGAGGAAAGGAGCCCTGATTTGTAGCATCTGCCAATTCCCATGGAGTAAATATTCCTGGAAGGGTTGATTTTGAGGTACCAAGGTGACATCACTGAATGTGGAGTTGGGAAGTGCTGCCCACAATTTGGGTCTTGGGAACTGGTAGGACCTGGCTCCAGTACACCAATGGACTATCATCTCAATATAACAAATAGGGAAATGAAAGGCTTCCAGAGGTGACGATACTTGTTGGAGGTCAGTTAGCTGATCAAGGGGCAGGGAAAGTGGTAGGTGGGTGACGGGTTGGCCTAGGAGTGGACGGAACAGGGAGACTGGGGTGGGGAGGGAGATGTGTGAGTCTCACCTCCCTCTCCAAGGACTCCTTGCCTTGGCGTGGGGGTGATGTGGGACCAGGTTCTGCATGAGGGGTTGGTTTCTGGGGGCCTCCCAGACCCACCAGTGTGTCTTCCACCATCCACAGCTGCTGCTGAGCAGATGCTCTGTCCTGGGGGAAGGAGGACCAGGAAGGAGGGAAGGAAATTGTTACTCAAAGGTGGGAAAATGCAAGGAGGGTTGCACATAAAGTGTCTAAAATCAGCTGGGCTATATTTAGGGATCAGGATTCATTTCTTTTCCCTTATAAATACCCCACTGTCTCTGCTCTCCAGTGCCACCTTTGGCATAAATAGAGGATCATGTACATGTAAATGTTTCTAAATTCCCTATTCCTTTCCTTTGATCCATTTATGTAACCTTGCAGCAGTACTACACTGTCTTAATAACTGTCGCCTTTTAGTAAGACTTAATCCAGTTGTCCTAAGCCTCCAGCTTTGTGTTCTTCTTGGAGGTTCTTAGTTGTCCTTGGCCTTTTGCACTTCCACATACAATTTAGAATCAGTTTGTCCATCTCCACAGAAAAACTTTCTGGATTTTTATTGGGAATGCAGATCCTAATTGGGGAGATCCCTCTGGGGAGACTAAATCTTCACATTTTTGTGCCTTTCCTATCCATGAACATTGTATACCTGTCCATTTCCATGGGTCTTCCTCAGTTTCTCTCAGTGATGCTTTGTGGTTTTTAGAGTAGATGTCTTGCATATCTTTCATTAGATTTATTCCTTGATTTTTTTGTGATCACAAAGGCTATCATTTTTTAATTTTCATTTTCTAATTAATTGGCAGTAGTACAAAGGGGGAAAATGCTATTTGCATATTAACCTTGTTTTCAGTAACTTTACTGAATTTTCTTATTATTTCTAATAGTTTATCTGTAGATTATTTGGGATTTTCAATATGCACACCATCATGTCATCCATAAGTAAAACCAGTTTTACTTCTTCCTTTCCAGTCCTTATACATTTTATTTCTTTTTCATGTATAAGGAACTAGATTGGCCAGGACTGCTGGTAAATGTTGATGTTTCAGATAACATGGAAAGAGCTTTTGATATTTCACTGCTAACTATAATCATTGCTGTAGGTTGTTATAGATGCCCTTTTTCAGATTAAGTAAATTCTCTTCCAATCCTATCTTGTCAAGAGCTTTTACATGAATGGGTGTTGAATTGTGTCAAATGTTCACTCCTGTGTCGATTCAGATGCTCATATGGTTTTTCTCCTTTGTTAAGCGTGGAGACATATATGGACTGCTTTCCAAATGTTAAACTAACCTAGCATTCCTGAAATAAACTCAACTTGGTTGTGACTATTGTTCTTTGTATCTAGTGGGTCATGTTTCACACCAGCCAGTGGTGGTTTAGAATCAAAGGAAGGGGGTTAGAGTAAGGGGTGGCACTCAGGATGAAGAGGGAGGGGCTTAGAGCAAGGGGGCAGGGCTTAAATCTGGGAGGATGCCTTTAATACCAAAATCAATGTTTCTAATTAAAGATTTGTGGTTTAGAACACAATTTTAGGCTTAGAATAAAGAAGCAGGTCTGCAGCTAAAAACTCGGGTTTATACTTGAGGAGTGGGTCTTGGACTAAGGGGCTGGGATTAGAATCAGAAACCCCCAAGGATCAGGCTGAGAGGTGGAGTTTTGAACCTGGAAGGCAGGGCTTCAAAATAAGAGAAGAGATGTAGAATCAGAGAGTGGGAGTGTCTCGGAATCTGAAGGTGGGTTGTAAAAATGCAGGGGAGGGTTTTTTAATTACAATAAAGGGTTAGAACCAAAGGACAGGGAGGGGGAGGGGCTTGGGGAGAAGTGGGAGGGACTTCTATCCAGTGGGAGGGGTTAAATTCTAAAAAGGGTTTTGGGATGGAGCTTGGAGTGGAGGGTGGGGCTTAGAGCCTTGGGGGCAGGGACATACCTGGGGGGACCCAAGGTGCAGCAGGTACTCGAGGGTTTCTCGCAGGGTGCCAAGCTCCTGCTCCAGGATGCCATAAGTGTCCCAGACTCGCTCTCGCTCCTCAGGACCCAGAAAGGGGGAGACAGCAGTTAGCACCCCATCCACCCACTCTTCCTCACCCCTATCTTTCCCCGCTGAGGATGAGGAAGGAACCCACGTCCCTGGATCCCCAAAGGTGTTATGGACTACATTTCCCATGAGCCTTTTGGCTCCGACTACTGGGAACCCCGGAGTCTATCTGGAACCTGCAATTTGAAAGACCTGGTAATGCAGACAAATGACAGCATTCTCTGAATCGTCTGGATTACCTCTCTGCTCCCCTAGGATGGCAGAGCCCACAAATCTCATGGATTCCTGGGACAGCCAGGACCCAGTGTCTGGGGCAGCTGAGCCCTCCTTACCAATAATTGATAATGATAATAATTATAATATCATCTAATGCTTTTTTAAAACCTACCATAGGCTAAGCACTCATTTAATCTTTTTGTCAGGTACTATTAACATCCCCATTTCACAGATAAATAATCATTATAGCTAATATGTGAATATGGCTTACCACCTACCAGGTACCTTTCTAAGTATTAAATATTCATTGATTCATTGACATATATTAACATACTCCTCCCAATGATCCTATGAAGTAAATACTATTTTTTACCATCATCTCCAGTTTACATATCCTCGAGGCATCTAAGGCCCAGAGGGGTTAAGTAACCTTTCTTAGGTCGCAAGTCTACTGCAGGTGGGAGATGAGATTCAAAGCCAGGAAGCTCATATCAAAATCACCCTCTTAAATATATATATAAATATAATCACCCTCTTGAACCCCTAAATTAACTTCTGCTATGTCTTATCTGCTTGTCCCTTACTGTCTAGAACAGTCAAGATTGCAGAAATAAATTTTGGGGTGGAGGGAATGCTCAAGAACTACCTTCCCAGGAGCACCTGGGGGCAGGTGTCCTTCAGTAAAGACCTGCCCCTTCCTGGATGCTCACCTGGGTCAGGTGACAGAGGGTGGCCCTCACACTGACCAGTCGGTCCTGCAGGAGGCGCTGGCGTCCCCAGGCCCTCCCAGGAGTCGCAGCCTCCCTGGTTGCTTGGCCCAGCTGCTGCCGGGTCAGCTCCAGGGCTGCCTCGAGCTGCTCCTGCACCGAGACGCAGGGGTTAGACTTCTGAAGCCCGGAGAGAGAGAAGGTGGGCCACCCATAAAGCTGCCCTCCGGCATGCTGGCGATCAGAGCTGCCGGGAGCCCCTGCCCTTCCCTGGTGCCCGGTACCTTCTCCTCCTGCCTCTGATCTATCTCCTCCTGCAGCCTCCTCAGGAGCCGGTCCTGCCCACACAACTTGGTCAGCAGGGTCTGGAGAGGGAGGGTAGGGGCTACTTACAGCCCGGATGTAGCTCTTCCCCTACCCCTTACCCCCAACCGGAATATCCTCTCCCCAGCTCTCAGCAGGGTCAAGGAGCACTTACATCAGTCTCCAAGCCTTGGTGGAAGGTTGAATCCAGGGGGGGGCCTGGCTGAGGGGAGGCGGAGAAGGCAAGGGTCAAACGGGACAGGCGGGTCCTTCCCGCAGCTTAGCACCGAGCCAAGCCCTGAGTTTTGTTCTCAGCTTTGGCATAACATCCATGGCCCAATTGCTGGGAGTCAACCTGGCCCCACTCCATAAGCAACCAGCCTCCTGGCTTCAGGAGGACCCACTCTTGAGCTCTGTTACCATATGGCTACAGCAAATGTTATAATTAATGGGGGAACTTTAGACTTTCCCTCTACACCTCAGCTGCCCAACACCACTGTCAGTTTAACATAGAATTAGACACACTGACAAAGGCTATAATAAAAGAAAAGGAAAGAAAAAAGACATGCAAGGACAGGAAGCGGAGATTTAAGCATCATCATTGACAGATGATGTGCTCATTTACTTAGATGACCTATCAGAATCAACCGGTAACTAAAATGAACAAAAGATCTCAGAAGGGACACCAGATGCAAGACCTAGCTGTGAAAACTAATAGTACTTCTCTACAGCTTCCATTACTACAAAATAAAATAATAATTTTTAAAGGTACCTTTCAAATGACTACAAAAACTATCAGGAATTTAGGAGTTACCTTAACTAAGAACACACAAAAAACTGCACGTAAGCCGGTTACATATATGAATATCCTTGTTTGTAGGAAATGTACATAAAAGTATTACATGTTCAAGGAGTATGATGTGTGCAGTCTGCTCTCAAAGGTTGAGAAAATAGATAAAGATAGATAGAAATGCAAAATGTTAAAATTGGTATAAAAATGTTAAAATCTGGGTATCTGGGGGCATGGAGGTATGTTGGAGTTCTCTGTATGGGGCTTTTATTATTTTTGCAACTTTTCTGTAAGTTTGAAACTATGTCAAAATAAAGTTAAAAAAAAAACACATGAGACCTCTATGGGAAAAAAACTTCAAACATGAATGAAAACCCTAGAAAATGATCTGAATAAAGGACATTCCATTTCCTTGTATGGAACACTTTAACAATACAAAATTGCTAGGTCTTCCAGGATTCATTCATAGATTCTCTGCAATTTCAAGAGATCATCTGGGGATTTTGAGGTGTTCAATAAATTTAATCTGAAATACTGCAAAAGAAGAGCAGTAAGTGTGGGATTGCCCTGCCAGGTGGTAATACATTCTACAAGGTTGTAAACTGAGAGAGAGGGAGAGACTCGGATTGGCACACAAATAAATAGACCAATGGAGTAGAATGGAGAGAAGAGGCAATCCATCATATACATGAGAACTTAACATCTTATAAAAATGCCTCCATGAATCAATGGGAAAAGATGGCTATGGAAAAACTGGCGCTTCTATCTGGAGAATAAATCTGGGCTCCTATCTCAATAGGCTCTGTTGCTAGATAATGACCCTCCTTAGAAACCGCATCCCAGGCTTCATCCAGCCACAACAAGCTCTGTTGCCAGGGAGTGACTCCGAGATCCTCGTAACCCAGAATTCAGGCTTACCCTTAGGCGATCAGTCCCCCAAACCCCTTGTCCAATCCGTCCCAGACTTGAACCCCAAGTTGTGTCACTGCCACATATAACCCCCAAGCACCAGAGAAGGCAAAAGCGCAAATGCTATAGGCCTTATTTCTTGTTAAGGAAGCTGGGCTGCCCCCAATTCAGTGCGAGTACCCCCACGCCCCAACCACATCCTAGATATATTGGCCTCAATTTGCAGTTTGACTGCTACAGGCCCTCCCCACCACTCACAAGCTCTACCAGCCTTGCTGGAAGGATTGATGTCATCCACACAAACCAGGGCAAAGATTAGCTGCCTTGAATTTGCAAGAAATGCATGCACAAACTTCTGTACTGTTGCTTTGTCCCGACCGGCGGGACAAAGTCGAACCTGGACCTGAAAGGGGGAGTGAGAATGGGGAGGGGCCAGAGACGCAAAGGAATGGAGACGACAAAGTTCTGATCAAGTCTCTCGAGTCTCTCTCTTATTGAGGAAAATTACAGGATTTATATAGGGGATGAAAGGGAGGGATACAAAAGCGCGCGAAAAAACCCGCAACCAAGCAATTTACCATTGGCTTTTAGCTACAACTTAGGCATTTTTACTGTAGGCTTTAGGAGACAAAAAACTTTTCGGCGATTGGTCTTAGAGAGAGGGGGCTAAGAAGAGAAGCGGGGAAATTCCTTACTGCTGATTTATGAGAAGGCAGGAACTGGAGCCAGGGAGGTAAAAATTTAACTTAGCGGGGCAATCTGTGCCTTAGCTTGCTGAGGGGGAGGTTAGAAGCGGAAGGTTCCTAACTAACTGATAAGAGGAAGCGGGGGGCGGGGGGAGTCCTTGGAAGTAACTGATTGGCAGGAAAGAGGCATTTAAAAGACAAA
>PVKY010004234.1:0-19729 GCA_004027775.1 Bradypus variegatus
ACATCTGTCACACCCAGAGGACTGGGCCAAGATGAGGAAGACACCTCTTTTGAATCACTTTCTAAATTCAATGTCAAGTTTCCACCTGTGGACAGTGATTCTACTTTCTTACATAGCACTCAAGAGAGACCCAAGGTCCTTGGTCCTGCCACATCTGAGGCAGTGTGTCAGGACAAGTCTAATATGGAGCTCGGTGACAACCCAGGGAACTTCGTTAACACTGAAGAAACTGTATTTGAAATTCAGGGAATTGACCCTATAGCTTCAGCCATACAAAACCTTAAAACAACTGACAAAACAAAACCCTCAAATCTTGTAAACACTTGTATCAGGACAACTCTGGATAAAGCTCTGTGTTTGCCTCCTGGAGACCATAATGCGTTATATGTAAATACATATCCACTTCAGGACCCATCTGGTATATCTTATCCCTCGCTCGATTCCTCAGGAAGAGCTGTCCGAGGACCACAGCAGGTAACTCTTGCATTAACAAATATAATATGTGTGAACACACATTTTGCTGTACATGCACAGATATGCATCTCTTTTAGGTTAACGGACATTCTCTTTAATAACTAGCCAAAGTTCAGGCTTTCAACTTAAAAATGCAAGTCCTATAATAAATGATATGAGATTATAAAACATGAATATGGAAAAAAGTCCTAAAATAAAGTTCCTTAAAATTTATGATACATTGTGAAATACATATGAAACCTTATCCATATCTAATGTGGTGTCACTTTCTTAGTCCCTAATTCAAAGTTTGTTTACTCAACATGAATGTTGTAGGATATTAAACAAATAGTATTTTTAATTTCAAACTTTATATTTATCTTTACAAGAATGCTTAATTTTCCATAAGTAAATAACTGCATTGTATATTCCTATTTATCAAAATAAGTGAACTGTCTTTCAGCTAATACTTATGATACATTCTTTATAATTATAAAAAACATAGGTCTGTGGGGTTTGGTTTTGGTTTTGATTTCTAATCTCCCACTGAGCATGCAACCTAATGTATTTTTTTAAATAGTCTCTCGCCTTTGTATGATTTTATTCTAATATTTATTTTTTTTAAAAGCTCACATACTACTTACAGCGCTCGGCCCACTTCTACCCTCCCTTTTAAATTCAGGTTCTATCACAGAATGATTCCTTTAGTTAAAAAAAGAATTTTTTTTTAATGCCTGAAGAAATTGGAAATATATAATTGTTTAATGATAAACAGAAGCTTTTAAAAATACTTATTGATATAAATGATTATATAACTTGCAAACATTTGTTTGATTTTTCTGCCTTCAGATATTTAATTTTTAAAAAACTGATGAATACCCTTTGGCTTTATAAGTACTCTTACACTTAAAATCAGCATTCAAAGGAGGCTTAAGTCATGCTGTGGTATATTTTAGTAGTAGGAAAAACTAGGCATGTCTGACAATAAGCCTTAATTATTGTAAACTCACTTATGTTCTACATTGTAACTTATTTCTCATCAGTCTCAGTTATAGGTGCTACTAAATGAAACAAATTAAACAATTTCATTTATTGTGAGTAGAATTCCTGTGGAGCTGTGAAGTATATCATTTCGAATACTGGTTATTTTTTCCCCCATTATATCTCTTACCTGTTTTTTTTACTAGTCTTGCATTTATGTTTCAGTAGATGGCACCCTGCATTGTGCATTTGCTTTCTATACTATAGCAAGGGAAACAGCTGGTATGTGATTACAACTTGCTGGAGAAGTATGCAGCTTTAAAAATGCAGGAAAATTGGTGTTGAGCTGTCACAAGACATGGGGGATAAGGTTAGATAATTGATATTTTGGCAGAAAAAGCAAAGAAATTAGCTTGTTTTGAAGGCCATGATACAGTTTGGGATTGAAAGAATATTTCTTAAAATGGATTTTTAAAAACATTTTTATCATTTGTATTAATAAAGCTTGTATGATAAATCTGAAATTCTCAAGTTGCTGGTAGATAGTAATAGAGAAGTGAAATTTTGGTAACATATTTCAAATTTTTACTTTATATCAATCATTATTACTTAATACTTTTTTAATATATTCAGATATAACAAAGCCTAAAACATATCTGCTTATTTTTGGTCTCTGTGATTTTTTGTTCTTTCTTATTTTTGCTAAGTCATTGTTTGGGACCCCAACTGAACTCTGAAGAGATTAAAATCTGAACTTACTAGCTCCTAATAGAGAAAGATAAATATAGAATTTGAAGGTAAATTGGCAGTGAACATTGGCTCACCAAGTTAAGAAGCTAAATTGTTTTTCTGAGTCCCATTACTCACTATTTTATAGATCTTAAGAATTATCTTTAAACCATTAATCTTTTATTTATATCATACACATATGATTGGTAAAGTACATATTAATCAATTGTACTTTTTGTTTAAACTGCAAACAGTAAAATTCGAATCTGATTAACAAGATTGCTGCTTATATACTCAAAATTATTACTACTCTCCTTTTATCATGAAGAAGGATTTTTCTATTATACCCCAAAATTCCATAACATCTATTTTAAATTTACTATTTTCTGTGATAAAATCGCTGGCTTTTCACAAAAGGTACTGAGTCAGTGTTGTTATAAGCCCTTCTGTATTGATATTTGAATATATCTTGGTGCCTAGATAGACTTTGTCTATTTACACCAACTGTACACAGCTGTCCAGTAAAATGTTTATAAGAAGACAGTGATGTCATGAAACCCAAATGTTTCAATTAGTAATATACTGTTTATGTAAATGATTGGTTAACTAGAACGAAGGAAGTTAGTATGAAAACTAACGCTGTTTCAGATGTTGAACTAGACTGTGTTATGCTAAAAACATATTAGTAATAGGAGAATGTAGGGGTCTCTTGAAATTGACTTTTTGAGGTGATTCTCCTCAAACTATCAGAATTTAGAAATATTTCTTTGGGTTCCTCTATCAAGGTAAGAAAGCAAATTTAAAAAGTAGTGCGGCTTATACAATTTAGGAAAATAAAATATTCTAGTCAACAGTTACTGAGCGAGCATCTAATCTTGTACTAAATGGTATTTCTTACCCTTTTAGCTGTAAAAAAAAGACATGCATTTATGTGTTGGTTATAGTGGAGATGGTCCTGTTGTATTATGATACTCCATAATTCTCAAATGGGCAGTTATTGGCAGGTCTCACTTTAGGCTGACACAAGAAAGGGTAAGAAGGCCAAACTATACCCTGTGTAACAGAAGCAAAGTAAGAAGTCAGAAGAATGTATCAGATGTTAGATTCTGTTAAATGATTAATTTAAATATTTGAAGTTTCACAAAACAAAAAATAACCAATCAATGAAATTAGTTTACCAGTTTAAAAGAAAAAGATTTTCCTTTCAAAAAACAATGATTTATATGATTTATTACTTGCTTATAAATAGTGAAATTTAAATTGCTTTTGATTAAAAGGCATGCACATACATACATCATGTCTAATGTATCAGGTATAAATAAATACCCTATTACTTAAGGTTTCTATTAGATAGAAAAGATGGACTGTAATAAAAGAGCTTAAATTAATAACTATTATTCCAAAATTATTGCTGTTGTGCTAATGGATATTAAAAATTGCTGATCCTAAAGCTGGAATATTTTTAAATGTGAGAAGACAAGAATGCGTGAACATGTATCCCAAATGGTTTTTAATCAATGTTCATTTGTGCCCTTTGTGAAAAAGAGAATTGAGTCATGTCTTCATACTAACTTCAAATGCAAAAGTAATTTTCTTTTCCATATTAGAGGATTTTAGCAGTTGCTTTTTATTAAGGAATTTCATATTTATGCACATAACTCATCAAAATGCAAATTGATTTTAACACAAATAACGGAAGATGTTTTTTATTTGTTTCCTACAGCCTGTTTGGAAGCCCTATCCTATTCAAGACAGTGACTTATTGGTATTAAGTGGTGCAGACTCAGAACTGCATATACCTCGAGTATGTGAATTCTGTCAAGCAGTTTTCCCACCATCCATTACATCCAGGGGGGATTTCCTTCGGCATCTTAATTCACACTTTAATGGGGAAACTTAAAGACTCGTTTGAGAACAGGCATATCAAGTTCTGTGTGATGATTTTGGGTTTGTAATGCTATAAATACTTGATTGAAAACTTAATTCAAAAACAGTTATAGAAAAATTCAGTGCCGCAGCTACTTGGATTTTTCTAAACTTATTTTGGCACTTTCTTTTATTCTCTTTTAAAAGATCATTCTGTACAAAAATGCAGTTCATTGTATTCATGTTTACAGTGTTATTACCATAATTCAAAATTATGTATGTGTCTTATGGAGTTACATAATCATAGTTCAAGTTTGTTTCAAATATCTAAGCTTATTGCTTGGATTTCTAGTTAGATTTGTTGGATTTGGAAATGTCAAATGTGTATAGGCTTTCTTTCATTTTCATTTAAACATTTAAATTATTTATGCTATTGTGTTCTTTTTGTATAAACTTTTAACAGAGAATAGCAGACAACATAAAACATCTAAATAATTGCCAAACCTAAGACATTTGTTGGCCAATGATAAAATCACTGGTAGAATTATTTAAACACTTGAGATTTTTTTTTAATATACATGGTTTTAAGTTTTATTGTGTATATAGCTATACGATGAAATGAAATATTTAAAAAGTTACTTAATGTGATCGTTAATGTATTTGCTTCTGGGTAAAAAAAAGAATAAAGAAAATTTAATCATACTTTGGTGAAGTCCTTAAAATTTGTATTTTCTTTTCAGTAACCAGAATCACCAGATCTGGTAGGATTTTATTAGAATTAGTTGATTGCTTTAAATTTTAAAATTAGTTTTCAAACTAAACTTACTTCTAAAAACGTTTGTATTTACTGGCAGCAAATCTAAAATTCTGTAAGGATTATCCATATTTATTAATTTAAATTAGAAATCTTCATATTCTTCTTGAGAAATTTGTTATTCATTGTTAGCAGCCTGATTGATTGCCACTGAAAGACATTTGAGAGGATAGCAAATTCACAAGAATTTTAAAAATTTTGTTTTTAACATTTTTAAATGAAACGTCTCGTTTTTCTTTCCTGTGATTCTTGCTTTTGAGTTTCTCTTTTCCTCTGATTTTAAAAAATCTTTTGAGGCATGGCTTCTATTTTATGAAGTTAATATTGATTTGCCATGCTCTAACAAATTTAAGCCCCCTTGAAGCAAGTGTTTTGTGGTGGACGTTTTGGGATGGGAGAATTCAAACAGGCCCTTGTTCCACAGTGAAGAGACTTAACTGGAAGAATGAGAATGGTGCCTCAACTTGACTTCTCAGGGTGCCAAGCACATCACATTGACATCTTCCTCACCAAGGTGACATAGTGATTATTAGATATTCACTGTGAAGGGTTCTGAGGCATGTACATCTTTCTTTCATTGCCACTGGGGCTGAATGAAAATGCCTAGACAATTATCCAAGTCTCTTCCCCTCTCCCTCCTCTCGCCCATTCAGCCTCCCCTCACCTACCCCTCCCACACACACTTCCAGAATTAAAAATAAAAACTTCCCAGCATGTTCCAGCCAGAATACACCACTGTACCTGTCTCCTAGAAGGGGATTCTTTTTCCCCTTCTCACACAGTTTCTTTTCACATAGTTGACGCCTACTAGCCTGCTGACAACCAAAGGAAACTCTATAGCCCAGAAAGTGACTCAAAGTATACCGTTTACCCCTCAACCCAGTCCACCCCTTTTCCACTCCCACCACTTTTAGTAATAGCCGGGAACTCTTGTTTTCTTTTGGGTTCCAGGGCTACTTAAGCCCCAACTTCCGAGGGACCGGGGTCCTTTTGAGCCAAGGAGAGAAGCCTGGAGAGCCGGCGTCTGTCATGCCCTGCCGAGGTGGCACTGGCCATACGCAGCTCGAAAGGTGGAGTGGGCACTTGCTAGGTCTCCCCCTCTGTCCTTAATACTGAGGCGTGCAAGGACTGCATCTTGACATCTGCTAAGCGTGGCCGGGTAAGAACAGCTCCCAGGTAAAAAAGCTGCACACGCGAAACGCTGAGTCTGAAAAACCACCCCCGCCGAGGCGAGGCAGTTGTGAGCGGAATGCCTGAGAAGTGGGAGGTGAATGTCCTCAGGAGGGCCCCCCCGGTGCAGCTTTCCCCGGAGGCTGAGGCTGCTGCCAGCGGGGACATCTGCTTTCTTACACTCCAGCCTGGCTCACCCCGCCCCCTCAGTCCCGGGTTGCGTGGTTATTTTACCAACACGAGGGGTGGGGGGAGCGCGAGGAGCTAGAAAAGAGGTGGATGGAAGCACAGGAGATTTTCTTCCCACTTCCTCGGGTCCCCTCCTTCTTCCTTCACATCTTTTAACCTTCAAGGTAAAGACTTTCTACATATGGAACAATAAGTGTGTCCGCTGGCTTCCAGGCCCGCCTTCTGCTCGCTGGGGATGCCGCGGGTGCCTGGTTTGCTCTTCTCCCATCCTCCCTCTAGTCGGACCGGATTTCGGCGGTTCCGCTGGGTGCTGGGGCCGACCGGGTGCGTTCAGCCTGTGGCTCCTTCTCTCCCAGGCTGCTGCCTCGACAGCTGCTTGTAGCTACCGTAATTAGACTGTCAGTGCTTGTTAGAGGAGAGAGGGGAAAACACGCTTCTGACAGCAGATTCCGAGACTCCCCAGTTTGTTAATTTCTAAGAGATCTTTAAAGCATTAATTGAGGTCTCCCCAAGTCTCCCCTCCAGTCCCTCTCCCCAACTCCTCCCTTCCCAAAAATATCTTTAGAAGTGAATTCTCTGTGTGGAAGTAGTGTTTCCCGTTAAAGTGCAAGCCCGCCCCCCACTCCTGTACATACACTATTTTACGTATACATATATATGCACACATTTATACGCATAAGGTTAACTCTGCGAAGCCCTCGTCCAAATAGGAACCAAGACTGCATTTAAAATAATAATAAATAAATAAATAAATAAATAAATAGGAAGGAAAGGGGGGGAGGGGAGCAGAAGTCGGGAAGAAAAGAGAAAAGCAGCAGGCTGATTACGAGGTGTCAAAACTGCCAGGAGCAAGAAGGTGATAGCAATCAGGGGTGAGAAGAGTGCGGCATTCGTGCGGGGCAACTAATTATCCGTCTCATTTGAGAAGAGCAGCATTTGAGGCAGCAGCGTTCGCCTGCTGAACGGTGACAGATTGGCGCGGAGGAGAGGGGAGGTGTTAAAACAATGGAGCCGGGCGCGCGAGCGCTGCTGCATGCTAATCAGCCCTCCCTCCGCCTGCCTGCCGCGCTCCCTCCTTCCTCCCGGCCTCCCTCCTCCGCGCTCCCTCTCCCGCCTGCGGCGCTCGCTCCCTCCTTTCCAGCGGGCCCGCCGCCGCCGCTACCCGCTGCCTGCCCCCTCGCTTTCCCGCGCGTCCTTCCGCCGCTGGCAGGTGGAACCAAGCCGCCGCCACCGCGTCCCACTCGGGCCGGGAGCCCCGCGCGTAGCCCCTGGGGGGCACCCTGTGCTAGCCCGGGACGCAGACGTATAGCCGCAGAGCGCAGCTCGACGTTGCCCGCCCGCGAGGGCCGGGCCGGGTGCTGAGCGCCCACTCCCTGGACTCCTCTGAGGGAGCCGGGAGAGAGCCCGCGTTCTCCCTTCTGTGTTTTTATGTAGAGGCCGAGGAGCCAGAGTTCTCACTCCCTCTCGCTTTCTAGTAGAGCACGGAAAGCGCTGGACAGCGAGTGGGAACCGAAGCGAATTCGGGAAGAGCGAGGGAGCCAAGGTTGGGACGAGTGTCGGGGCCAGAAAGGCCAAGTAAGGCTCCCGGATGGACTTGCAGATACCCCTCCTGGGTTCCGCCGTGACCCGGATGGACTTGCAGATACCGCGCCTGGGTTCCGCCGTGACCGCTACTTCAGAGGCCTCCCGCCGCCGCCGCCCCCGGCCCTCCAGGGAGCCGCAGCGCCCCCGCTGGCCCCGTGGCTAGTGAACTACATCAGCCCCCAACAGTCTACCTCGTGGCACCCCACAGACCTCAGCACCCTCCTCTCCCCGCCCTACCAGAACCATAGGCGCACAGAGAACAAACCAAGGGCCTCAGCATTAGCAGAGTTGTGCTTCCAAGGCTTGACCTCCTGACCCCAAGAGTAGACTAAGGAGCCTCCTGTCCCCTGCCCGAGATACACCACAGGACTGTCAGCTGTGAGGGAAAAGCGTTGAAGAAACCCGCCACCCTCCCCCCTGCCGCCGGGATTTTGGGGAGCGATAGGCAGCCCGGGCATTTCTAGCTGCACAACTCCGGGCTTGGACGTTGCCCTCAGTGCCCTGGCCTAAGACAGCTGGTAATCAACAGCAGGGCTGTGGCTGTCCCGCAACACAGAATCCGTCAGAACCGGAGCCTCTTTGCTGAAAATCGTCTCCCGTACTTGGTGATGGAGGCAGGACAGGGACGGGGTTTTTTGACACAACTTTCCACCACTTTTTCCCTATTGTTGAGCTTAAAACTTTTGCTTAAAATACACTTTTACTGCTACTGTTAAAATATTATTACAGATGTACATAAAATAACCTGAGAGATTAAGAAAACACTGAAGTTCTTATGGCTGGTTTAAGGGAACACGGCTACCGAGAACTGGAAGGAATTTGGACTGAAGAATGACAATGCCCTTCCTTCTAACTTGTTTGGTACTGTTTAGGTAACCAGGTCTAAATGAACATCAGAAAACTTCCTTCTCCCAAGTCATAGATGGAAAACGAAAACAGCTGAAAGATGATCTATGCAGTATATATTTTTTTCCCTGCAGACCCTTACCACTGCATAACTTTATATACACAATTGTTTATTTTTAAAAATCAATTTAAAATGTTAAGCTCTGATAAAACTCAGTAATAGATATGTGAAAGTTTCTTTATAGTACTCTTTCTACCCTTCTTATTGTTTCATTAAAAATGTACACAAAAATAAAGATGAGTGAGTAAATTTCGTTATTTTATCAACATCATCATTGATCCTAGTCATATGAAAAACTACACAAATGCACAGTGAAGCATTTTTCCTTTTGGAATATGCCCAGAAATCTCAGTACAGTAAACAGACTGCAAAATTGTTAGGGTCTACTAAAATAATACAAAATGCAAAAAATGTTTTTAAATTAAACATTTTTAATTAAAAGAGTTACATAAAGAACTTTTTGTAAACAGATGTTAATGCTTTGGGGGAGTCACTTTCAGGAAAAACCACTAAGCAGTCCTCTGCCCTTAGAGCATCGTGACTTTTCAGTGCTGAAGTATTTTTTGGCATTTGGGAAATTCCCTGGTATCTGAATCTATTAAAATAGCAACTTATCTAACAGCAAAAAAAATTTTTAACTTATATTTATTAATGTAAACTTGGAGATTCAGATGCCCCATCAACATTAAAATTAAGTAATTTTTTAAATATTGACTAGCCTTTTCATTTACCAGTTCTATAGCAATAATTTCTCTCTTTCTGAAACCATGAGCCTATACAGCTCAAATAAATTTGGTTCAACTTCATGTTGCATTATGTATCTCTAATTTCTAATCAAACTACTTTCCAACACCTTTGGTTTTTATAGGTTTAGTCTAATTTCTTCTCAGTCTATGGAGTTCACTAATTTGCATGATTGTTTTAATGCTGTATTTACAAATAAGTTTTTATTTGCACATAAGGACAAAAAGGTGAAGTGAAATTTGGTCCCAATGGAAACCTGTTAGGTTCCCTGAACATATGGCTCATTGGGCTGTTGCTTCCTTTTTGAGATCATTTTCCAAGAATTTTTAATATATACATCAATTTGACACCAGTTATAAAGAAAATATATTGACTTTGAAGATGCCGCCACCTGGGGCATATCTCTTAATAACAAACCATGTAGTCAGGTGTACCCCTGAATGTACAGATTTCCAGTCTCTGAGAACAGGGCATAATTTGAAACCAGTCACAACTGACAACTGATTGGCACTGTCTTTGGAATTAGGTAGTCCTTTGGGTTGTTAGAATGCCACAATGATTTGATTAAAATAGGTTAGGAATGACTACTTAAAAACTCTTTTCTCAAGGCTTTGCCTTTGGAATCTACAATATTACAATGATTTCTCTCAGTGGATGCAAGTGATGTAAATCTCATTTGTTGAAAGTGTATGGTGCCAGTTTAAGACTTAAGGGGAAAATCACAGCACTTTGAAAAAGATGTAAATGTTCAACTGGTAAAAAAGAGGGGAAAACCGTACTAAAAACATGTGCCTATTTCCATTATGCTTAATTTGCTATTCAAAACAAGTTTTTCCTAATAAGCTCTATTGTTTTTTTTCTGTTTTGCAAAATTTAATATGTGTGAGACAAAAACCAGATTCAGAATGTGAATGAAGTCTGTTTAGCGAAAGAGTGTTATGGAGCCTCCAGTTCAAGGAGGGCCTCAAATTAAAAGAAATATCACGTTACATCACTGAGAAGAAATAAGGAAGCAAGTTTCATAAGTCTTCATTTCTTAGAACCTGTTACCACTAGACTGCCAACGTCCTCCAGCCTCAGCTCCTCCTGGTAGGTGGATTTATACACTTAAAGTGCAGCAAGCATTAGAACATTCAGAATGACAATACCGCCAATATATACTAAGTATCTTTAACTTTCACTTTATTTCAGTCTCTTCTTTTGGGCGCCTCGATCCCCAAATAGTACTGAGGTATTATTAAGTTCTCAAGCATGTTACCCCCTTTACCTGCCTGCAAAGGGTTGTCTTTAAGTCCCTCATGTTTCTCCAGGATATTTGCACTTGATCTGGAATGCCCAAATATTCCCTTAGAATCTAGAATGCCAGGGATAAGCTGGAGTGTGTGCTTTGTTGTTTAGAACTACATCATAAATAAAGTCAAAAATATCTTGCTGATATCCTTTAGAAGCCATGTACAAAAGAGTTATCACTTATTAACACAAGGAATAATTGTTTTTACAATAACGAAATCTTAGATCATCTAATCCAACTTCCTTTTTGTGCAAAAAATAAGTGGAATCTAAAAAGACTGAATGAGTTCCTCAAACTCACTCAAATGGCTAGAACTCATCTCCAGCTCTCATGCTTTGCAATCCACTATTTTTTCCATAATAATCCCTCACATCAAAAAATACATATACTTTTCTACTGGCTTTGTACTTGTCTAGGGTACAAATCATTATGTCAAAAGTCTTTTTACACAAAGAGACTATTAGACTAAACCACACTAAACCACAAAGATAGTGGGGAAACTGACATTACCTGACAATGATGGGGGTTTATAATTTAGGGATTATTGATTTACCACCAACCTAAAAGGGCCCCAGCACATTTCTGCTGGGAAGAAGCACCTTAATGTACTGAGTGTTGAGCATTTTTCATGCCTGCTCCGAAAAGGGAACAGCAAGTGTTGGGATGTATTTTTGTAGTTTTAGACATAAACTAAGATAAGAGAGAAGGCAAAAAGGATTTGTACCTCTAAAGCATGGAATTAAACCATACTATAACCCCCAAACCACAATGCTAATTTTATAATAGTCTGAATTCTAAGCCCAAACTGAGTGTTTGGGAAAGGAAGGAAGGAAAGAAGGAAGGGAGGGAGGGAGGGAGGGAGGGAGGGAGGAAGGGTGGAAGAAAGAATGGAAGGAAGAGAAAGAAAAAGGATGTAGGGATGGAGGCAGGGAGGCAGGGAGGGAAAAAGAAAGAAAGAATCTAGCAAACCAGTTTGAACTGGAAGTGAGCATACATATTTTCTAAGACTATTAAACTGGAACCTAAGCATTCCCTAAACCAAACAAATATTTCATTTGGTTCAAGACTCAGGCCTTCAAATATTCTGGAGGTGGCCTTGTAACTCAGGAAAAAGTCTCAGCCTTATATTACCGTCCCTTGAGTGTTGGTGAATAAACTCTGAAAACAGTTCTCATTAGACAAATAGTTTCTCCACTTGACGTCGTTAAATAGCACTAACTGCCAGTGATAAAGGGGCATCCTGTGTGGGTGTATTCATACAACTTCATGCAATTGGCTTAAAAGCAAGTCTAGCTCACTGGGAATCCAAAGTATCAGTGAGGGTGATAAAGCTCACTTGCAAAAGCTCTCTCTAATCAGGCCTGGGAAAGAAATGCAAGCAGCAGGCTTCCTCCATATCACAGCTTTGTGACTCTCACAAACTCTCTCTCTCTCTCTCTCTCTCTCTCTCACACACACACACACACACACACACACACACACACACACACACAGTCTCCAATATGCAAAGACCCACTGCTTTGTTTAGTTTTTCCTGGGATTTCACCATTGGTATTTTGAAAGCTTTTTCTTTCAGCATCTACAAGACCTGAATAAGACTTATTTCTAGGTTAGAGTAACTGATAAATTTCAAAGCAGATTATGCTCTACCCTTCTCACCTTTAGTTGTCAAGTCCCAACTTTGTTTTCTTTCAAAATAAACTAAGTACTAATGAGTAGTGTGGCTCTATGGTGAGTGCTTTTTTAAGCTTACTATCCTGATATGAGATACCACTGTAACTGACACTTTGCTTCCAGACATGCTATGGTGCCCCCTACTGGCCTGGAAGGACGTGCCTGAGGGAAGGAGGCTAGTTCATTCCCTAGTAAAGAATCAACAATAACATTTTCACTTCCTCCTAAAATATAAGGACATTTCCAAGTTGTTTCAGTCATTTCTAACTCTTCCACTCTACAATGTGCCTGGAAAAGTATACTGTTTAGGTGTAACTCACTTTCCTTTCCAAAGCAAGTTTCATTAAAAAGGTTCTCGATATCCTGATTTAACATACATCAGAGAATGAGCCTTGCTTCTTGCATGATTTCTTCAATAAAGTATTTTTAATTAGGATTGCCAGATTTAGCAAATGAAAATACAGGACACCCAGTGAGATTTGAATTTCATATAAACGATGAATAATTTTTTAGTATATGTCCCATGCATATTTGACAGCCCTATTTTTAATATCACATTAACTATAAAGATATGAAATCAAGTCTCACTTAAATTTTTAACAAGTTTTCTCTGGGGGGCAGGGGCGGGAATTGTGGGGAGCTAATATGCTTTTCACTGGCCAATGGATTTTTTTTTTTAATTAAAAAGGATTGAATTTACTTAGAAACATTCAGAATGCAACTTTCTTTTCTTTTCTTTTCTTTTTTCAATTACAGAATGGTATTCAGTTTTCAGATAAGCTGCATCAGAGACAACTGAAGATGAAGAAACCACCATCCCCATATATAACTAATTTGTGCTGTGCACCAAAAAGAACGTCATTTAAATTTTCATGCCAGTTTACAACTCCCATACTGTACCAGACAAGGTCAGTGGCTATTGTAAAGACCACCACGACAGGGCTATCTAAAGACACATTGGGTAGTATATTAACTATAGACTAAAAAGACACTGTACAGTTTAAAACAAATCTTACACAGCTTTACTCTTCAATCTGTTTTCTTTAGAAGGAGTGAATTGTGTACAGGGGTGTTACATGGTTTATAGACAAGAAAAAGAAAACTATGCTAGAACCAACTTATCATCTTCTTTGTTTTCCTCCTCCTTTTACTGCTTTTCTCAGCCTTGATGACTCCTTTTTTTTTTGCCCAGTCAGGCCTTCCTTTAGCCCGGTATGCAGCAATATCCTTTCTGTATTCCTCCTTCAGCTTAGCAGCCTTTTTTCCATAAGGCTGCTTGTCCTCTGCAGTAGTCTAATTCCACATCTCTTCCCGTTTCTTTGCAACATCACCAATGGATAGGCCAGGACGTTTGCCTTTGATTTGTGGGCAAACAAAGCAAGAAAAACACCCAAGGAGGACTCTTGGGTGCACTGGGATCCTTGAACTTCTTTCTGTTTCCCCTTTAGGAAGGATATAGGTTTTATTTCTCTTTCATAATGGGCTTGACTTCTTTGGCCATGTCTTCAAATTTTCCTTTCACTTTAGCAGGCCTGCCTGGCCTTCCTCTAAGCACTTCTTAAAAAACTGGAAAGTTGACTGAAGCATCCGGGTGCTGCTTCTTGTGCCCCTCCCGGCAGGTCTGCAGGAAGAATGCATATGATGCCATCTTGCTTCTCGGCTTCTGAGGGTCTCCTTTGACCACGTCTAGTTATTTTTCGTCGCGAGGCACACAGTCGCCCAGACCCCGCGCGGCTCGCACTTGCCCGGGTGGTGTCTCTATGGAGCTTGATGTTCTGCAGTTTGGAGCTTGTTGTTAGTGTTGTTGTTGTTTTCCTTTCTCATTCCACGGAGAAAGTCTCAGTACCTCTTAGATACCCGCTTTTGCTGTCCATACCACTTCTCTCGCTATTCATTACACAGTGTTTCCTGTTGTGTTTAGATGTATGTTTACAGAGTCTTCTTCATGATAATATGGGCTTTTAAAAGAGAGGGAAAGTTTATTACATTCCTTCCTTCCACAGTTCCCTAGCATCCTTCTGGCCTCTTCCTCCAGGCTGGCGCAGGTGCGTCAGGAGACACTCTGGGAATTCTTCACGCTCCCCCTCTGCCCCAGCCGTAAAGGGAAGCTGAGCACTGGGAACGGAGCCCTGCAGGTGTGCGGGAAGGGAAAGGAGAAAAGGAGGGCCTTGAGGTCCCTCCAGCACTGCCTTGGGAAGGATTGAGGGCTCGAGGTCCTACAGACCTGAACCGGACCGGAGACCTCCTTCTGGGGCCTGCCCTGCCGGGACTGCGGCCCTCCGCGGACCGCGAGGCCGGACACCGGACGCCTCGGCCTTGGGGACCCCTCGCCCCGCAAGCGGCCGGGGGAAGCGCCTGCCCCTGCGCGCGGGGTCAGGGGAGGAGGTGCCCGGGCCTTGCCGCGACCCGGCCGCAGCCGCTCCGCGCCAGCTTCAGCTGGGCAATTCTTCCCCTCATTTGTTGCATTGTTTGCATTAATATGAATATCTTGTTCTGTTTGTTTTGTCTCCTGGGAGCCAATAAAGCTGTGAGTTTTTTCTTTACACCAAATGCAGCTCTACGGGCGATCAATCAATGGGTAGTCTTTGGATAATCTGTGAGAGTGAGAAATCTAATAAAACTAGCAACTAAAAAAGGAAGACAAAATCTATTTTTCTCTTAGGTTAACTACGTCAGGATTAGTGTGTTCCATTTCTGCTTCTTGAGGTGGGTTTAACTGTTGTTCGTAGGATTTTTTGTTTAATTCTGTTTTGTTTTAACAAAGATTTAAATGTCAAATGGGAGAGGGAGGAGATCTGAGGGGAGAGTGAGAAGAAAGAAGAGGGATGTTTAGAGGCCTCTTACATTTTCCGAGGTTTGGTCGGTTCTTTCAAGGAGAGGAAATAAAGTACTCTTTAACGTCCCAGCATATCAGAGAGAGGTGGGATTGTAATAAAATGGATTTTGGCAAGGAGGGCCTTCCTCAATTTTCCAAGCAGTCAGGAAATGTGAATTAATAGTGAAGTTAGCTAAGTACTTATAATAAATCAAGTTGTTATCCCCCATGACTTGCTTTCTCCTGCCAGACACTGAACTTAATTCCCAAAATGCATTTTTAGAAGACCCCTCAGCTATCCTAAGCAGTGCAAGAAGGGTGGGAAAGATCTTCTTCCTTGGCTGCTGCAGTTCTCCTCACAGCACAATGCAACCGAAATCATTTATAAACAGATCAAAATAACAATCTGAATTATCTAACATTAACAGCTGAACTGAAGAGCCCAAGATTATGTGATGAATTGTTAAATTGCAGTAGCATTGTTTTGGATTGCTAATTTAAAAAAAATAAGCAAACCCCATGACTCTAGATATGACAACTGAAAATACCCACAAATTATTTAATAAATGAAGCGTCTAACAACTTTAACACTTCCTGGTCGCCTTGTTAATAAATGTAATTTGAGGTAGATTTTTAAAATCTTCAATCTAAACAGTGAATTCATTACACACCATTCAGATCTCTGGATGCCTATGGACTTCTTGGAATTAGGTGTTAAATAGACAAAAGTGAACCAAACTGCCTTTAAAAGCACAGCATGACCATGTAATTCTTTTTCCAGTTTGTGGTAAAAAATGATGAAACTTCTTTCCAAGTAGCTATCACCCAGATTTAGTGTGAAAAGTAGTGTAATTGTAATTCACGCCATCAGGGTCTATCGCTGATAGACGATCAGCTGTTCTGTAGTGGGGAGAGGCTTTCTTTTCAAATAGGAAAGCTGCCAAGTGCTCTGCGATACCTCCAGCAAGCTTATCGGATTGAGTTCAGAGCCAAAACAGCAGCTGCACACATATGCAAATTGGCAATTAATAGTATAACATTCTGCAAAAAAAAAAAAAATGTTAAAAAAAATTTTTTAAGAAAATAGAAAGAAGCTACCTGAACATTAACCTTAACTGTAACTGGGACTTTTAGTATGAATGACTAAGGATTAATTACCCTCTGGAGAGAATTTGCTCTTTATTACCCTCTCTCCAGCAGATCAAGTCTTTGTTGTCTTGCTGAGTTTTGTCTGTTTCATGGAACACTGCAATGAGCTCTACAGGAAGAAGTTTAAAACAACAACAAAGCCCTTATATTTTGATACAGAAAAGGGGGAAATTAAGTCCTTTCCATTGATCACTCTTTCTGTACACGGAGATCACAAAGCAAGAGCATTAGCATCCTTGTGAAAAAGACATTCTGTTCTGGAGTCATCTTCCACTACAGCTTGCCTTAGGAACAAGCTTCCCACCCTGGGGTGCTGCCTGACTCTGTCTTGCTTTCTGTCTGTCTCTTCTTCCCATTGACAAGAATGCCGTTATAAGCTTCACTCAGCAGTTTGCAGAAATCCAGCAAGGTTTATGGTTTATGTTGCCCAGCATGTATAAACACAACATTCTCAAATGTTAAAAAATACATATATATGAATTTGTTAAATTTCTTAACATCTTTGTCTCCAACCCTTCCACCCCCCAACCCAGTTCCCACACATATAGCAAGTACACTGTTTTTTTTGATATAGTCATACAATAGCTGTAGCTGGAATTAGGTTGCATCCTAAACCCCAAGAAGGGCCTGGCATTTTCACAGCAGTCTTTCCCCAATGCTTTGATTCTCCTTCTCCCATTTCATTTTTATCTCTCCCTCTAGCACAGGGGTGGGGTGATTAGCAAATGTTTCAGATAATCTATGAATTCTTAATAGTCATATTTCCATGTATGAAGAGCTCCCTATTTCTGAGATGTGGCAGGCTTCAGAAACCTTGGTGCTGGGGTTTTTACAGATATTTCCAAGTTCCAAGAGTTTGAAATTTGGGTCAAGATCCCTATTCCTTTCAATGTATGACGGTGAAGGAGGTTTTATTTTGCTTTATTTATCTGTAGTCTTCGGGATGAGATTGTATCCAGTCCTGGCTATGTAACATGTACCATAAATTCAGAGCTGCAACCATTATTTCTGCCTTTTTCTTTCTCTATCACCTATACTTTTAGTGTTATTACTTTCAGTTTTATTGCAAATCAACTATGTCTTTAGTTTAAAAACATTCTTGTTCTTACACTCTAGGTATATGTATAATCTGAGACAAGTTTTGGATTGTTAATGTTCCAGATGAAAAGATACTACTATACAATTTCACTGCCAAGATAGGCTTGAAGGGTGAATAGGTTTAAAAACTATAGGAAAACCATGTAGAATTCAAATATATTTGCTTTTATTTCTTGAAAATAAAAGACTTTTGGTACCTGTCAATTAACACTCAATTGCATTTGGGGTATAGAAAATTTTGAGCCCCTCAATAAGAAGGAAAAAATCTTTCTCTATATAACCAACTCTCACTAATAGAGTGCACTTTTCTAAATATTTGTGATTAACAGAATTTTGTTCTGATTCCAATAGAAGCACTCTATGACCTGAAGATTATAAAGGAATGGGAGAAAAAAAGTCAAGGCTAAGTTTAATTCATAAGTAAGCTATCATTTTTCTTTACTTGAATTCCAAATTAAATGCATTGTTAGACTTTTTTCTTACGATTACACGATTACACGATTACACGAAAAGTAGTTTAAAATGATACAGCAAGTCAGTTGGAAGTTACCTTTGAATAAAACAGATAAATAAGAATGCCCACATTCTCTCTTTCTCTGTAACCTCATTAGCATGGTTTGTATAGACATTTGCATGTGAAATATAGTTAACAAAAGTTACACAAAAGTCAATTTAGTCTTTTTGTGCCTACCTTTATGGTAAAACAGCCCATTTGGCATAGTTTGATTCCAAGAAGCCTGGTTTCCACCTGGAAAATAAATTACTAAATTTGAATGTGTTACTATACTATGGTGAGTTGCCTATATGTTATATTTTATTTTAGTGCATATACTAGAAATTGGATTTAGAGTGTTCTAAAATTGTCATCTGTCAAGGTAGAGAATTATAATGATATAATTATATCTACCCAGAAAAAAAAGTGTTCTAACTTTAGAATATTTTGGTGCTGTTGCAAATAAAATGCATTTTTAAAATTCAGATCATATGTTTAATTGTCAAAATTTGAGATTAATTTAGATTAGCTATTGCTATTATAATCAAAGTTTATTTTCCTATGCATTTATTGACTCAGATAATGCTTATACACAGGTTTTGATGTAATACATATATGCAATTGCAATATCTAACTGTTTTACTCTGCTTCACCTTTAAATTGTACTTAATCTCAAAATTTTCAGAGTTTGATAAGTATAAAATAGTGATCAAATCATTGTTGCATTCTCAATTCATCAATATATCCTACTGTTTTAAATCATAAACAATTTGACTTCTGAGAATTTTGAGTAATCAAAGAGTCTATCTTGTATGACACAAAATATCATAGTGAGATGGTTGGTGAGATGTTGACGGTCAATCAAGGCAACACTCAGTTACCTTACCCAGATAGAAACTATGTTTTACAGTGCTGCAGGTGTACACAGGGGGAGGAGATGAAAGTAAAAACCCATGACCACAGCTACTGAAAAGAAGAAAACACGTGTCTCATTAAAATGGGCTTGTAGGTTTTTCTTCATCTCAAAGGATAATGCATTAGTCTCCTACAGGAAACAATATTTTTTCCCGAAATGTACATTGTCTAAGCTGAGTTAAACAACCAGAACAGATGTGGTTTTGGAACCCTGAACTCTCAAGCCCAGAAACTGTAACTCACTAAAATACAACCAAGTACATCTAATTATTATACCACTTTCCTACTGATTATAATCTTAATGTTTTATAAATGTTTCTTTATTTTCATTCTAAAGTGCATTGTGAATCCAGATGAATATTTATTGGATATCATCATTTGTGGGAGTGAAAAGAAGAAAAGCTCAAGTCATATTTTCCGGGTTTAGATTTGACCAATATCATGTTAAATTATTTTATCTTAGCACAGGGCATTTGTTTTGAAGAATTCTTTTGGAGGATTTAAGACATTTAGGACATTTTCTATATAGTAAATTGAATGAGGAGCCATTACTCAGATGATAAAGTGGGATTATCTTTAGAAAATCATTCCTCTAGGAGATTTACATGGCCTTGGATTAATAGCCTAAGAAACAATGGTGATAGAATAACAATTTCTTGGTTAAGCCATTGCTCTGTGCTAGATGCCTCACAAACATTTCCTCACTCAATCTAATAACCACCTTATGAGAAAAGCATTATTATCTTTACGTTACTGATGAGGAAAATGACGCTAAATTTAAGTCACTAGCTATTCAAGGGCAAGCCTCTAGGCTACAACACTCCAAAGACCATGCACTTCTCACAGGCTGCACTTCC
>PVKY010004235.1:0-19683 GCA_004027775.1 Bradypus variegatus
TTAATCCAATTAATCAGTTGAAGACTTATAAGCAAGACAGATAGAGGACCTTCACTTCTTCTTCGGCTGCCCAGTGAAGCATTTCCTGCAGAGTTAGTTGAAGTTGCTGGTTCGTTTCCTGAGGAGTTCATCAGACATCTTCCTTGGAGTTGACAGTTTGCTGACTGCTCTACAGAATTTGGACTTGTGCATACCCACAGTTGCGTGAGTCACTTTTACAATTTGATAGTCAGAGACACCTCTCATTGATTCTGTTTCCCTAGAGAACCCTAACTAATACAACTAGGAAACCGAATCCAATAGCATATGAAAAGAATTATACACCATGATCATGTGGGATATATCCCAGGTAGGCGAGGGTGGTTCAACATAAGAAAATCAATTACTGTAATATACTGTATTAACAAAATGACAAGAGAAAACCACATGATCATCTCAATTGACACAGAAAAGGCATCTAGCACCCTTGATGACAAAATCTAGCACCCCTTCCTGATAAAAACTCTTAGAAAACTAGAAATAGAAGGAAACTTCATCAACATGAAAAAGGCATATATAAAAAACCCACAGCTAAAATCATACTCAATGGTGAAAGACTGAAAACTTCCCCCCTAAGATTGGGAACAAGACAAGGATGTTCACTGTCCCCACTGTTATATAACATTATGGAAGTTCATGCTAGAGCAATTAGGCAAGAAAAAGAATAAAAGGCATCCAAATCAGAAAGGAAGAAATGAAACTTACCCTGTATGCAGGCAACATGATCCTATATACAGAAAATCCTGAAAGAGCTGCAACAAAGCTGCTAGGACTAATAAACAAATTCAGCAAAGTGGTAGAGTACAAGATCAAAATGTAAAATTCATGTTTATATACACTAGTAATGAACAATCTGAAGAAGAAATCAAGAAAAAAATCCATTTACCATAGCAACTAAAAGAATCAACTATCTAGGAATAAATCTAACCAAAGATGTAAAGGACGTGCACACAGGAAACTACAAAACATTGCTAAAAGAAATTAAAGAAGATCTAAGTAAATGTAAGATTCTGTGTTCAGGATTGGAAGGCTTAAATATTGTTAGGATGTCAATTCTACATAGAGCAATTTGCAGATTCAATATAATCCCAATCAAAATCCCAACAGCCTACTTTGCAGAAATGGAAAAGCAAATCTTCAAATTTATATGGAAGGGTAAGGGGCCCCAAAGAGCCAAAGCCATCTTGAAAAAAGTAGAACAAAGTTGGAGGGCTCATACTTCCTGATCTGAAAACTTATTACAAATCCACAGGAATCAAAGAAGCACGGTACTAGTACAAGGACAGACACATAGCCCAATGGAACAGAATTGAGCACTCAGAAATTAACTCTCACATTTATGGCCAACTGATCTTTGACAAGGGGGCAAAGACCACTTAATTGGAAAAGAATAGTCTCTTCAACAAAATGGTGCTGGGGAACAGGTCTCCATTTGCAAAAGAATGAAGGTGGAGCCCTACCTCACACCAAACACAAAAATCAACACAAAATGGATCGAAAACTGAAATATAAGAACCAGAACTATAAAACTAAAAGAAAACAAGGAAGCATCTTTAGAAACAAAGCACCAGCTACAAAAGAAAAAAAATAAGTAAATGGGACCTCATCAAAATTAAAAACTTTTGCTCATCGAAGGACTTTATCATGAAAGTAAAAATACAGCCTACAAACTTGGAACAAATATTCAAAAATCACTTAAACAATAAAGATTTAATATCCAGAATATATAAAGAACTCCTACAACTCAACAACAAAAAGACAAACAAGTCAATTTAAAAATTGACAAAAGATTTGAATAGACGTTTCCCCAAAGAAGATATACAAAAGGCCAAAAAGCACATGAAAATATTCTCAACATCATTGTCTTCAGGGAAATGCAAATCAAAACCACAATGAGAGACCATTTCATACCCACTAGGATGGCTACTATTTTAAAAACAGAGAATTACAAGTGCTGATCAGGATGTGCAGAAACAGGAACACATTCACTCTTAGTGCGAATGTAAAATGATGCGACCACTGTGGAAGACCGTTTGGTGGTTACACAGAAAATTAAGTGTAGAAATACCATATGGCCTGACAAGCCCACTTCTGCATGTATACCCTAAGGAACTGAAAGCAGGACTTGAACAGATATTTACACAATGATGTTCATGGGGGTATTATTCATAATTCCCGAAAGATAGAAGCAACCTAAGTGTCTGTCAACTGAAGAATGGAAAAGTATAATGTGGTATATGCATACAATGGAATATTATTCAGCTGTACGAAGTTCTAGGACATGGAACAATGTGGATGAACTGAAGACTTGTTGAGTAAAATAAACCAGACACAAAATTGCAAATATTGTATGATCTCACTGATATGAAATAATTAGAATTAGCAAATTTATAGAGGCAGAAACGTGTCTATGGGTCCCCGGGGACTAAGATCAGGGTAGGGAAAGGGGTGGGTTTCTATGGGGTTGATAGAAAAAGTTTGATCATGGAGATGGTGATGGAGGCGGTTCACACATCTGTGAGCTTAATTAACAGTACTGAATTATATATGTAAACATGGTTAATAGATAAAATTGTAGGTTGTGTATATGTTTAGAATAAACATTTAAAATTAAACAGCTATAAGGTTGTACGACACAAACAGTGAACCCTAATGAAACCCATGGAGTAGGGTTAATGGCACAATTATGAAAATGTTCTTTCATTAGTCATAACAAATGCCCCACACTAATGCAAGGCTTTCAGGGGGCTCTGGGCTGCCCAGGGGCCCACAGTGGCCCTGGGGTGCACCTCATGCCTCCAGGGTGCAGCGGGACCTGGTTCTGTGCTCCCACTCACCTCTGTTCTCCCGCGCCCCCACCGTCATTTTGGGGTTCCTCTCATCCCTTGAGTCATCCATTCATTGATTAGTCTCCCCGCCCCCAGCCAGGGCTGCTCGTGGACCCTGCATTTGGGGGTGCCTCCCGCCTCCAGGGAGGACGTGACGCGGCAGAGCGTGGGGTGGGCTCAACGCGGCCAGGGTGGGTCCAGGTGCCCAGGAGCAGCACACTGGGCTGCATCCGACAGGTGGGGCAGAGGCGGGGTGGGGGGTGCCCGGGGACCTGTTGGCGAGCGGGGGCAGTGTGGGGGGTGGCACCCACAAGATATTAACCAGATGGGAGGCCCCACATCATCGGGGACCCTGCGGGGTGGGCGCGCGGTGCTGTCTCAGTCATCAGGGGTGTGTGTGTGCAGGTATATACACACATACACGCACATATAAAGACACTTATGTCAGGGAATTGGCTCACGATCGTGGGAAAGCAGGGAAGAGTTGACGCTGCTGTCTTGGGGCAGAATTTCCTCTTCCCAGTGCGACCTTGCTCTGCCCTGAAGGACGAGGCCCACCCGCACCATGGAGTGTAGACGTGAACCGCAGCACGAGAGGCCTCCAGCAGCGCCCTGGCTCCCGTGTGATGGAACAGCCAGGGGCTACAGCCAGACCAGTCGGCTCCTGGGACCCAGCGCCAGGGGGCTCAGCAGACTCCTGGAGCCAGGCCACAGCGGGCAGCCACTGGGAGCCGGGTGGGAGAGGACCCCCCGCATCACGGAGCCTGAGCGCCCTCGTCTCAAACCTCTCCGCGGGGCGCACGTGTCTCTGGCACCAGGTGACCATGTGGACTCGTGTGCACCTACAGGGACCCTCCAGTGTGAGGGTGCAGGGAAATGCCACCCATTTTACCATCCCTGGGCTCCTGGGAACTCTCTGCTCCATTTCCCTACAAGAGGAAGTGGGTTTAGTGGTTGGAGCTGGAGTTTGGCTCCAGCAAGGAACAATGAGCCCGTTAAGCAGCGGAGCGGAGTGAAGCCCCCATCCTGGGACACCTGTAAACCCAGGAGAATGAGCCGTTTGTCCCCCAGCCCAGCCCAGGCCAGGTCTTGCATGTGGGAAGGACAGACAACTGTTGTCCCAGTGGATTCTTCTGGTTGCTCCTTGGGGGGGGGGGGCTCTGATGTTTGGGGGTTTGGGGTTGAGTTTATTTATTTCTAGAGGTTTAATTCAAGTGTGCCCTTATTAAAGAATCCGCTAAGAGGAGCAAGACTAATTGATTTGTAAATGAGGCTCAGAATCCCAATGCATTCACTGACCCCAGACTCCATCCCTTCTCTTGGTGGTGGACACCCCTCCTTTCCCCTCTGCTTCTGGCCTCGTGAGCCTTGCACCCGCTCCCAGGAGGCCAGCTCTCACCCCAGGGAGGCTTGGGTGTGCCACTCTGCAAACAGAAGCAATGTGGACCTGCAACTGGAAGTCAGAAGAGAGAGAAGTTTGGGGCCACTCTGACCTCAATTTGGGCATCGTCTCCTGGAATTAAGCCAGCGGTCAGCAGACAGCCATGGAGAGGAAGGGGCTCCTGCTCTCTTTAAACACATGTTTGAATCCTCTGAAGGACTGTTCAGAGGATTTGATTGATTGGAAAGTGGTTTGCTTTCACATTGCCCTTAAGCCCAGATCCATTTTGGACACATAACGCGGCGACGAGAAGGAGCATCCGTGACCTGCCCCTAGCTGGGCCCTGCCTCTCCGGACCTGAGCTGACCTGGCTGCTCCATCCTGTTGGGCTCCCTTCTAGTCCTTTCCTTGCCGCACCATCCGTGTTTCTGGAAGATGGCAGGCTCTTTATCCTCCATCTCTTGCAGAGCATTTGAAAAGCTTTCTTTATGCACGTGTATTCCATTGGTACAAGACGCATGATGACAAATGAATTTGCTCTTTCTTAATTTCCAGTTTTGCTGTCTGCTCTTTATTCCAAAGGGATGGAATTAAGTTGTCCTTAGGGAGCCTCACTTTCCAGTTGCCAGAACGTTTGCCTTAAGGATGCAGCACAGTTGGGCAACGTGGAGGCAGCCTGAGTGCTGAGTGCAGGTGCCCCGTTGCCCGAGGTTCACTCCTGGTGTGGGGCCGCGGCCCGTGGCCTCCTTCCCTGGTGTCCTGGCCTCGGGGCTGCTGTGCCTGCCGGACTCATGCCCTGTCCCACCCATTAGGGCTCAGCAAGGCCACCAGCTCCCTGGGGTTCTGTCTCCACACCTGGCCGTCACCCCTGCCCAAGCCCGCCAGGCCCCTCTACCCCAGGCTTCTCGTCATGCCACAGGGGCCGAGGATGAGCTGGCCTTGTCTTGCCATCCTTCGGAATGCACAGCTCCTCTTGGCCTTGAGGAACGAGCTTGCAGAGTGAGCTTCTGGTCTTCCTGCCAGGCCCACGGCCCCCGGGGTGGGAATCACCAGGCCCTGTGTCCTGCTCGGCCTGCTGGGAGCATCTGTTGGTTCCCTCGGCTGCCAGAGCGAAGGGCCCCAGCCTTGGTGGCTGTAAACATTAAGGAAAGTGGTCGTCTCATGGGTAGGAGGCCAGGAGACCAAATGGAGGTGTCAGCCACGCTCCCTCTGGAGTCTTAGTTTCCTGGGCTGCTCAGCAGATACCACGAAGCGGGTCAGCTTAAACAACGGGAATGTATTTGCTCACAGTTAGCGTCCAGGAAAGCGTGCAAACCAAGCACTCTTCAAGTTGATGCTTTCTTGCCAAAGACGCTGGCGTTTGGGGTTGGCTTCCAGCAACTCTCGGCTCCTCTCATACGGCCCACGGTGGCGTCTGCCGGCCTCTCCCTTCCCGTTGGGTTTCGTTGATTTCAGCTTCTTGCTTCCGTGGTTTTCTCTCTCTCCCTGAATTTCACTCTCTCATAGAGGACTATAGTCATAGGGTTAAGACCCACCCTGAATGGGCTGGGCGGCGCCTTAACAGAAGTGGCTTCGTCAAAAGGTCCTACTCACAGTGGGTTCACGCCCCAGGAACGGATTGCCTTTAAGAACGTGCTTTTCTGGGGTGCACACAGCTCCCACCCACCCAGGGCCAATCTGTCCCCTGCCTCTGTCCCGGTTCCTGGCAGTCGCCGGCAGTCCACGGCGTTCTCTGCCTCCGTTGTCCCAAGGCCTTCTCCCGTGCTGTCTGCGTCCCAACTTCCTCCTCTTGTGAGGACAACTGTCAAATTGGACCGGGGCCACCCTTCTCTAGTTTGACCTCCTGTTAACTTGTCTAATTCTGTCTGTAACAATCCTTTTTCCAAATAAGGCCACGTTCTGCAGCCGTGGGAGCAGGACGTCAGCATGTCTGTTTTGGGGACATGGTTCAATCTGTACACAGGTGTTGTGAGAACATGGTCACTTTTGCAGGTATATGAGGCAGTCCAAAGTTTGTCATCCCACACAAGCTTCAGATGAAGTTCTAAAAACTGTCCTGAACTTGTTTTCACTGTGTAGCTAGAAAAAAGTCAAGCTATAAAAATTGGATCTTAATCTATGCTTCCTGACTCAGAAATGGATGAACTAATTTCATTAAAACTTCCATAAAAAGTCACCTTTGGGAAGGACATGAACATGGAAAGTTACAACTCAAAGGGTGGTAGTGGCTTAGGAATTTGCTTGTCATGTTTACATTAGCACTGACTTTCATGGAGTTTTAAAAAGCAGTGGTATTTTATTTATTTTTGTTTGTTTGTTCCTATAAAGCAAGGTGCTGGCACTTCTAAATTATGAAACCTGTCTTTGCTTCTACTCCTTCTTGTGGGTAATCTGTTAGGGTTGGGATTTTCCATGTTCCACTCTTGTAAATTTTACTTTTGCTCACAAAGGAGCAAATTAGGGGCTGATAAAAGCAAAGGGAGGGGGTCTTGGTGGAGGAGATGGTGATTTAGTCTTGAGAGACTCTGAGGGCTCCGGGCAGAGTGGGGCCTGGGACCCTCACACCACTGCTCCCTGGTGCTGGCTGGGAAGGGTCCAGAAAGCCCCCGCCCTGTTCTCCTCACCTTCTGACCCAACCAAGGCAGTGGGTTCTCTGCCTGATGCATTCAAATGACCGATTCCTGAGACACCAGGTTTCAAAAAGAGAGAGAGTTTATTGCTAGGTGTGAAGCAGGAGAACAGATGGCCTGTTGGCCAAAAATCTGTCTACTTGAACTGCCGTAACTCTGATAGTTTTATAGCATCACAAGATGGGCAGGTTTTAAGATAATGAGCACAGTGTCTCAAGAAGACGAGGTCAGAGGGGATCTAATTATTGAGCATGAGCAGATCGATTACATGCCAGTCGCAGAATGTATGCAAGAACATGGCGGCCTTAACGTGACGATGGGTGTGATTTCTAGTATTATAACCAGGCCTAGGTGACTTGTAGGTTAAAGTCTAAGTTGCTGTACATGTCAGGCAGGACCATTTTGGTTAGATCCAGCTTCGGTTATCAAGATAACTTTGGACTTGGGGTGGGTTAGTTCTGGGCTGACTCAAGACCCTTCATTAATAGACATTAGGGTTTGTCCTTAGTGATCATAAGACTCTGAAGTTGAAAAATAGAATAAGGGGGTACAGGTAGGGTCAGTCACAAGGTTCTTGCAACCACAAGATAAAGGCTACATAGTCATGCAATCATTATCAGAGATTTCAGGCATTTCCCTGTGGCCCCTCTAATACACCAGAAGGCAAAAGGAAATTTCTAACAGTGATTCAGTAACCATGATCAGCCCTTAAATCCCGACTTCTCGGTTACAACCGGAGCTCCTCTGCACCCAGAAGTGCCCGCTGAGGCGCTTGGTGAGGCAGACGGCAGACGAGGACGAGAGAAGGCGCCTCGGCAGACCACAGCCACTCGGCCGGGATGCGTGTCCACCAGGGAGTCCATCGGGGCAGAGCGTGGAAGGGCAAACGGACGTGCTCGCAGCCAGGAGGGGCCAGTGAGACGGCAGTAGCCTGAGACCAAAGCCAGTGAGGAGGGAAGAAGGGAAAACACAGCAAAGCGCTCGGCTCTGTGCGAACCTGCAGCTCAGCCGGCTGCTCCCCCCCCGTTCTTTCCTTTTCTTTTACTTAATTGTTTTATGGTAACAGATACACAGTGAAATGTCCCATTTTAACCACTGCTTTTTGTACAGTTCAGTGATAGTAATTATGTCCACGATACTGTACTACAAACACCACCATCCATTACCCAAACAGCTCTGTACCCATCAAGTAATAAATCCCGTTCCCACCCCCCGACCCCAGCCCCTGCTAACCTGTATAAAATAATTGTAATAGCATATATATTTAAATCAACATGTGCAAATATTATAATTTTTCCTGTGGCACCAGGCGCATTTCAAGGCATGACCTAAATATAATTCCTTAGAAGTCTCCAGGTGGTTCTCATCTGTACTGGGGCTGAGAACATGGAAAAAGATTTAGGTGCCAGACCCAGCTGAAAAGCGTCTTTGAAGGAGCCTGGGAGCAGCTGGCTTGTCCTGGGCTCTTTGTGGGGATGGCCGGGGCCCCTGGGAACTCAGTACCCGTGGGTCATTCTTGGACTCGCTCCCACTGGGATCCTGGAAACCAGCCTCCCCAGGTACAACTTGTCAGGATTCACTCTTCTGAGACTACAGCAGATGGCAGTGAACCGAGGCAGTCGGGGCGCACTGTGCCCACATTTCAGATGTGCGGTTTTCCGAGGGCAGCGAGCTTCTTTAAAGCATTCTGCCACGGCTACAGCCTGCATGAGGGTCTCCTCCTCCCTCAGCAGCTTCTGAAGGCAGCCTCTTCTCCCTTCCTCCTCCCTGACTCACCGGCCATCCTCCGGGCCTTTCCGGTCCTCTGTGTTCCCCTGTGGTCAGCCTTGGGACCTGATCCCACGCTAGCCATGGCCTGTCCAGCAGCCTGTGCCCAGCATCGGTCCTGGCTCTTTGTCTCCCCACCCGCAGGTCAGACCAGGGTGGACCCACCAGGACCCCAGCCCGTGTGGGAGGTCAAGCACCCCTCGAGGCCATCAGTGATTTCGTAAAGCCAGCACAAAGTTGATGAGCACATGGGAATGAATCATGCTGGTTTCCAGCCTTCACCAGAGTCAGCCTTACTTCACTGACTCCTTGACTCTCCTTTTCTCATCTTACGGAGTGCACAGTAGGCTCGCTCCTGCCACAGCTGGGTCATGTTGAGTTTGATTTTCTCTGTCTTCAGACCGCTGACTCAGAGGCAACTTTCTCATGCCTCCTCCTCTTCTATCACCGATACTTTCTGAGAGATGGCTTCCCTTTGGGGTCACCTCCAACAAAGAAACAACATCTTCATAATTTCCAGGACATTTCTGTAGATTTGTGGACCAGGAGGGACACTGGGGCCACCTCCAGCTTCAGACCAGACCCAAGTGAGGTCTTAATCATGTGGAAAGGTCCCCCTTGATAAGTACTGGGGGGAGTCTCCAGGCTAGGGGGTGCTTCATACTATTCTTATAACTTTTATCCATGTTTGCAGTTGTCTCAAAATAGAAAGTAAACAAACAACCCAAGGAAGGAGCAGCAGAAGCTCCAGTGTGAAAGGTTGCTCATCCCCAAGGTGAGAGGGAAGTGTTCCAACCCAGCTCCCGACAGGCTTGGGTCAGCTCAGCCCCAAGACCAAAGAACACGCCAGCACGGAGTTAGGCAGGAATTACGGACTTAGGACTTATGGACAGGAGAGGGCTCCACGGTGGCGGCTGACTGGGAAAGATGGAAGTTAGTACTCCGCAAAGGGCAGTGGGGTGCAAGGGTTGGTTTATAAGGGTTATAATAAAGACACTTGTCCACCCCAGAGAAGACCAGGTTCTTTTAATCCACTCTTGTTGGGGCAGACTTATTGTGGGTGGGGTGTTTTGATTAGGTTGTTTCTATGGAGATATGACCCTGCCCATTTAAGGTGGGTCTTAATCCCCTTGCTAGAGTCCTTTAAGAGAGCATAAAAGTCAGAGACATTTTGGAGACAGCTCAGAGAAGCAGAGAAAAGCCCAGAGACATTTTGAAGAAAGTCACAGAAACCAGAAGCTAATCCAGGAAGGAAGGGACAGCAGACGTTGCCACGCGCCTTCCCATGGGACAGAGGAACCCCGGATGCCAGCTGCCTTTCCTCAGAGGAGGTATCCACTTCTTGATGCCTTCCTTTGGACATTTTAATGGCCTTAGAACTGTGAATTTGCAGCCTAATAAATCCCCACTGAAAAAGCCAATCCATTTCTGTTATATTGCATTCTGGCAGCTTTGGCTGGCTGAAACAGGGTGTGAGGACAGCGTTTCCACAGAGGGTCTTATCACACAGGGCTGTGGAGAGATTTTATCAGCAGTGATCAGGGGAGGATGCTTTAATGCTTTGTTTATGATACCACTTGTGCATTCTTTCCCCCCTGGGGGAGGTCTGATGACCTTCAACATCTGTCCTGATCATGTAAGTGGCAATAACTTATTTTCACTATGGAGGGGAGGGGGCTGGGCCCTGGGTCCCCACAATCCACCTCCACACAGCAGACTACGTTGACTATAGGACAGACATTGTGGGATAAGAGACAACAGAACACCAGGGGTACCCCCCACAAGAGATAACAACCCCACAGAGAGATGCCCCCATGGCCAAGAAAAGGAAGTAAACCATTCAGACAAGGGGTCTACTGATTCTGCTCTTGCATATGACTTAAAGCCTGTGGAACATTGCGTGAGTGATGAGGAATTTATAGACTGCTGCACATCAACTAAGGCTCCGGAGCTGCCCTGTGCTGCAGTGGGGATATCTAAGGCTATTCTATTTTATAAAACTACTTTTCTAACCTGTGTGGTTTCTTTGCTTAGCAAGGATATAGCCATTTCGGAATCATGAAGTACTTGGGCAGTGTGACTGGCTAAAGGTGCCGTGTGTTTTTTCAGTAACTATTGCAGCTCTACCTGGCTTCAGAATTGCTAAAGGATAATACCACGAGGGAGTACATTGTATTGTGTATGTGTCTTTAACCATCTCCCAATTACTAGGAGTATGGGGTAAAGGGTCATATGAGGTAGTGCGGACATAGGGCTGTCCCTGTGTATGACGTCCTATCCAATAATAGGGTAAATGCAGCAACGGGTCCATAGCCATCCCTTAGGGAAGGATACGCCCCGTGTTGTAGGAAATATTTTGCCAGTGAAAAAGACTATTGTTTTGTAGTTTAACAGTAAAATTGCAAAATTTTTCTGCAATTTTGTCATGAATTTCACCAAGTTGCTCCAGACAGATGGGGGCAACAGGGTCCCCTGTTACAGTTTCTGCCATCAGCCACCCTAAATCATTGTATACAGCAAACCCCAACACAAGTCAGGGCTTGTTCACCTGTTCCCGCGCAAGGGAGATGTACGCCCAGTCTTGTTATAGGACAGTAGTTGATTTCAGTCTTAAATGAGAGATTCTTTTCCGGATTTCCCAATGTGTCAGGTTCTGCCAGGCCAGGGCCATGCGGTTCAGTTCTCAGGGTCACGGTCCAAGGAAGGCCAGGAGCACCTGAAGTCAGCAGGTCTGTGCAAACCCAACGCTGGGTTCAACCGTGGGCATGAGTTACCACTGCGCCCACTGTAGGAAGGTGTTTGCCAGGGTGCATGGGAGAAGGATGTTTACGGGAACAATAAGGGGTAATTCCTGCTGAACTAACAGTGTGCGTGCTAGCGTTCCATTGGTGGACAACAAGTATTAGGCAGAGGAACGCCATGGGGAGGTTTTAAAAACCAGACATTCTCCTCTGCAAATCTTGAGAGTCCTTTACCATTACACCAGTTGTTAATCTGGGCATAAGAAGGGCCCATGTATTGGTGATAAAGATTTTAACAGGCATTTTCTGAATAAACTGAGGTCTTATGACAATATTTTGGGTAGGTCCCATTCCCCAGGGACCTAGGACTCCTCCCCTTCATGGCTGCACAGGCCACCCCAAAGGCCAACTGGCTTCATTTTCCCTGTTTTGTGTGTTCTGAGGCACAGGCCACAACACATTACCTTTCCCCTTTTAGGCGCAAAGTGACTGGCCCTTTAATTCATATCCTGCAGTTGGATTTCAACAGGAGCCGGGGCTGCAGGTCCCTTGAAGATCAGCTGGGTTAGGGCCTGAGGAAGCCCTTTAGTGCACGGCTGCAAGCACCTCTTATCATCCTTCAGCTGTCCTTTTAAGAAACCATTCATTCTCTCAGAAAGTCCTGCACCTGTGGGGCAATAAGGTAGATGGAAAGTCCACATTCCATCATAGTCCACAGCCCTGGATTGGGCCATTTGCCCAGTGAAAGGGGTCCCAGGTCTGTCTGTGTAGGGAGGCCACACGGAGAGCTCACTCTGTAACCGCGATGGTGGCTGGCTGGTTCGCCTTCCCCACCAGGAAAGCTAACAGAAGTCCTGTGGCCCTGCGCACAGCAGTGAAAGCGTACCTCGCCCGCTCCGAGAATGGAAGGGGACTCATGTGGTGCACTTGCCACCGGGTCACCAGGACTTGCGACCTGCTAACGTGTGCCATCTGGTGTGGCAGCCTACGTGCTCGATGCAGGGACCACGAGGCACACTTTGGTGATGTCCACTAACTGCTGGCACACGACTGGCAGCTGGAACTTCTGGGCCAGATGACACAGGGTTTGATGCCCTTAGTGTCTGCTTTTCTGGTGAAGCCATTCCACCACTTCCCTGGTTTCAGCCGTGCTGCTCCTAACCCTTGCGAGAGCATCTGCTTCCACAGGTAACGTGTTGGGAGTGTGGGCAGGGACATGATAAGTGGTTACCTTTCATCGATGGCAGGCGTCCCAGATGTTTTTGCACAATTCTTGTCCCCAGAGGGGGTGACCTATGACTGCCCATCATTCCTGCCTCCAGGTTGCCATCCAGGTGGTGAGGCCTTTGGAAACAGCCCGGCTGTCGGTACGGTTCGTGCATCTCCTGGTTCCTGCACTATTGCCATCCGTGCTGCTCCTAACTCAGCCCATTGACTGCTTGGCATAGCGCCAGCCTCCCACCACACAGTACCAGTACTGGGCTGCACTAACACCGCTGTCCGTGTGGCAGGCTGCCCGCTGGCGGACCCATCAGTGTACCAAGCTGACTCAGGATGGTACCCGTGCCTTCCGTTGTGGGCATTTCAGCAGCTATTTCAGGAGCAGTGACTTGAGCTGTTGAATCTTCTATACAAGACATTGTTCCGAGAGTCTTGTGCATCTCTCCGCTCAGAGGACTGGTGTTAACAATGCTGCACTGTAGCAGGTGGGCTTTCCACTTGGTCACTACTTAGTTTGGCACTGCCAGAGCGTGCCAGGGTGCTGTGTCTCCATTCTGCCCCTTTCCATAATTGTGACCAAAGCCAAGGGGCATTCGTTTAGGGTGTTGCCTCTGCCACAGACCTCACCCAAAGCCAATATCAGTGCTGGCTACATCCAGTTCACAGGGCAGCTCTGGCTCTCCGCCCCCCAGTGCTTGTGCCTGAGCTATTGCCCTTTTTGCCGTTTAAAATGCAGCCTGGCAGGGGTCATCCGTACACAGGGTTGGCCTTTTCTAATTAAAATATACAAAAGTGTTAACACTGGGCTAAGTGAGGGACAAAAGCTTTCTAATACCCCAAAAACCCCAAGAAAACCATTAGTTGTTTTGGTGTCTGTAGCGTGGGGTAACATTTCACCTTAGAGAGTTACTGGTTAACGAAATAGACATTTGTGTGACTTTTCCACTAAGCCAATTCCTTTGCCGCAAAGCCAAAGCAGATGGTCAGGCTATGTAGACAGCCTTGGGGAGGCACGGTGAAAGTCCACTGTGGGCTGCCCAGGAGAAGGTGAATGCAGGCTGGCTGGATTTTCCTAGGGAGATACCAAAGAAAGCATTAGCAAGATCCAATACAAAATGATATTGACACAATTGGGTACTAATTTCTTGTAATAAACCAGCAATGTTTGGGACTTGTGGCATACAATGGTGGTGTTACTTTGTTTAACTCCTGATAATCTACTGTCATGTGCCATGTTCTTCAGGCTTTTGTACTGGCCATGCAGGGCTATAGAAAGGGCTATCGGTGGGTATTATTATCTCCACCCTCCAACTCTTTGATAATGGCTGAGATTTCTCGGTGTCCTCCCAGAAGTCAATATTGTTTTGTAGCCATGATCCTCTGGGGTGGGGGCCCTTTTACAGGGGACCATTTGGCCTGCCCCCTTAAGACTGCTTTGATCACTGCACACAGGAGCAGAATTCCCCATTAGTGGTCTGCAAAGTGGCATTCTGTAGAAGATCAATTCCTAAAATGTGTTTCAATATAGGGGAAATATATGCTGTATACACTTGGGGAGGGGTCAATCTCCCAATTTGTAAAGTTTGACTGTGCCATTTTGCTGGATCGTTTCCCCCCATAGTCATCTATAGCCAGTTCTGGCCCATGGAATTGCAGCTATGCCTGAGCGGCAAGGGAAATGGGCTGTCCTACTGGCAGACTTAGGATGGACATGAGATGCCCACAGTAAGGGTGGGAAGTATTCAATACCATGGCTTTCATTCCTGCAGTAAAGGTTTCATTGTCAGGACCTACGAGAGCCATGGCATAAATGGCATATTTCATTCCTAGCCCCCCTAAAACATCTTGTAGCCCCTCCATGGTTTGCCAGTGGGGGGCATTGTGCAGTATATCCCTTCATTAGGCCATGCAGCCTTACACCTGTCAACTAGCCATACCAGTACGGAGGAAGTTTTTGTATTAGCGGAGGTAGCATACAAGCATTGTCATAGCAAAGGATGGGTTGTAATAGATGCCAGTTTACTCATCTCCACTCCAGATAGCGCTACCCCTCTGCTCCCGTGTCGCATAACCTCAAAAGCCAATTGGATAGGGACTCCCTAGTTTTTTGTCTGTTCTGCTGGACCCAGTCATTCAATTCTGCAGCGGTGAAGTCTCAGTAACAGGTGATTCTATTCAGCAGGTTGGAGTTGCTGAACCTCAGGTGGTTGATCTTGTGATGCCTTCTATTTCTGTTGTATTATGGGGAGCACCTGTTGGAGCTCTTCGTCCTCCTCTACTTCCCATTCTCACAGTCTTCAGGCCATAAAGCGTCCAAGGTAAGGCATCAGCAACAGGTACCTTTACTGGAGAAAGGCCGTTGGTGTCCAGAAAAACTCTGTTAGCTCGGAAGGTACATGGCTGGCACTGCTTGCTCCCAGGTGGTGTTTCAAATTGGCTTTCTCCAAATGTTGCTTCTGGGGCATTTTGTCCTCTCTTAGCTGCAGCTCTCCCAAAATGTCACTCTCAGTTGCTCTGGGATCCTTCTGTCTGTGAACTCCTTTATATGACTCCAGTGATCCAATTAACACCCACCCTGAATAGGCAGGGTAACACCTCCTTGGAAATTATCCAATCAAACGTTTCACTCACAGTTGATTGAGTCACATCTCCATGGAAACACTCAATCATTAGATTCCAACCTAATCAACACTAATACCTCTGCCACCACAAAACTGCATAAAAGATAATGGCATTTGGGAGGACATAATACATCCAAACTGCACAGGGTCCCATCCTGGAGTAGCTAAAATCCTCCAGACTTGAGCCTAAGGCAACTTATGGCCTTTGACTCAGGCATATCTGCATACCAGACTCTTTAACTGATTGTCCACTCGGAGCAGACAGTCAGTCAGAGAGTCACTCATTTCTGCCTGGGCAAGGCACATATTTCTATCTAGTTTTACTTTCTCCTCTAAATGATGTGCAATAGCTTTCACCATTTCTTCTGCCTTGGTGGCCAACTGCAAGGCTCCTAACAGGGACCATGCTATGGCTGCTGCTATTTGGCAGTCTCTTTTCTGCTTACTCAAGTCTAGTTGTCCTGCTATTTGTTACAAAACAGCAACCCCTCCAGAGTTTTCAAGGTATCCCCATTAATCCAGGAGGGCAACCACGCCTCCCCACATGGACCAGTGAGTCAATTTGAGATCTCTCCCCATGGATTCTCCCTTACCAGGACTTATTCCCTCTATGGGTGGCAGCTCCTCTGTCTCCTGGCTGGCTTGCCAACTGTCCCAACCCAGCTCAGCCCCAAGACCAAAGAACATGCCAGGCACAGAGTTAGATATTAGGACTTATGAACAGGAGATGGTTCCACAGTTGTGTTCAGCTGGGAAAGATGAAGTTAGTGCTCCACAAAGAGTGGGGGTGGTTTATAAGAGTTAGGACAAAGACATTCCGTAGTGTGTGAGAACAGAGTTTCAACAGGGTCCTGTGAGGTTTGTTACAAACAGTGATTGGGGAGGGAAGGTTTAATGCTTTAGTTATGATTCCATTTGTGCATTCCATCCCACCCAGAGGAGTCTGATGACCTTTGACGTCTGCCCTGGTCAAGTAGGTGACTATGTTCAATAACTCACTTTCACTGTGGAGGGGAGGTGGCTGGGCCCTGGGTCCCCACAGAAAGGTCACAGAGCCCCAAGGTGGAAAGAGAGGTCACTGGACCCCAAGTGGAAGGAAAGGTCTCAGGGCCCCAAGGTGTCCATCTGCAGCAGCAGATGGATCTGGAGAGAGGGTTGTCCAAGTAAGACAGGGCACGGGAAGGGCTGAGTCTCGGGGGTGTGGCATCTGTGGGTGCTGATGAGGCGAGGCTTACCCAATGCTGTACAGGGTCTCCCCCTTTCAGGGCACGCCACTATTTTGTAAAGAGAAGCAGAAGAGTAGCAGCAGTGTCCTCAGGCCACCGTTAGGGCCACCCTGTTTGAGCCTCACAGGCACTGACCCTGAAGGCCAAGGCTCTGGGGCAGGAAGAGCTGGTCTTTAGCCAGGCTGGGACACAAGGTGGATGTTGAGCCACCTGGGATGCAAGGTGGATGTGGTGCTGAGTGCTGGAGGGAGCTTGGGGAGGCCTGCGCCCCTCCCCCCTCTTCCATTCCCTCCCCACCTTTTCCCCTCCCCCTCTCCCTTTTCCTCCTCTCTCTCCCTGTCCCCTCGTCTCCTTCCCCACTCTCCTCTTCTCCCTCTACCTTTTCCATCCCCTCTCCACCTTTCCTTCCCCCTTCCCCTCTTCTCCCTCCCCTTTCCCCCTTCTCCCCCACTCCCTCACCATGGGGCAGAGGGCACTGCTGTGAGGATAAAGCACACCTGGGACTCTTTTGAAGCAAAGTGCCCTGACTCAAAGGTCTTCTCTTAAGAGGGCCTTTCGCAGCCCAGCTTTAATACTGCACCCTGCCCCAGCCCCTGACTGAACCTACCCTTCCCCTGCTTACTTTTCCTCTGGAGTGCTTTGCTTGCTTGTCCCTGGGTTCTGTCTGTCTCCTTCTCTGTATATCCCCAGGACAGGGTTGGCAGCAGTACATGCTGAAGTAATGAATGACTGTGTGAGTGAATGAATGACCATGTCCTTTGGGAGGTACTGGGGCATGTGGACACCACAGCACTTAGACCTTCCACCCACTACTTTTGTGTGTGTGGTAACATATATACAACATAAAATTTGCTATTTTTAAGTGTATATTTCAATGGCATTAATTATATCTATAATGTGCCATCGTCACCTCCTTCCATTAACAAAACCTTTTCACCACCCCAAACGGAAGCTCTGTACCCATTTAGCAATAATCCCTCATTTCCACCACCACCACCCCCGCCCCGGTAACCTCTAATCTACTTTCTGTCTCTATGAATTTGCCTATTCTAGATATTTCATATAAGAATCCTGCAATATTGGTCCTCTCGTGTCTGGCTTATTTCTCATGGTGTAATGTTTTCAGGGTTCATCCACATTGTGGCTTGGGTCATGTCTTAGTTTCTTTTGGCTACTTAAGCAAACACCATGACATGGGTCATGTTAAACAAGGGGAGTTTATTTGCTTATGGTTTGAGAACGTCAGAATCAAGGTGTCCTCAAGGCAGTGATTTCTCCTGAAGTCTGGCGTTCTGAAGCTGGCTGCCGGCAATCCTGGGCTCCTCAGCCTCCCCTGGCCTCTTCCTTCCCTTCCGGGCTCTGTCCAGTAAGAGGACGAAGACCCATCCTAACTGAGGTAGGCCATGCCTCAACTGAAGTGGGCTCATTGAATGGTAATTGAATAATGTTGCGATGGACACTGGTGTGCAAGAATCTGTCCACGTCCCTGCTTTCAGTTCTTTGGGGCACATACTGGGAACAAATTGCTGTGTCTCGCTTTCAAGGAACTGCCCAACTCTTTTCCACAGCAGCTGCCTCTTTACATTCCTGCCCACCACAGGTTCCCATTTCTCCGCATCCTCGCCAACACTTGTTTCTCCCTGTTTTTAAGTTATAGCCATCCTAATGGGTGTGAAGGGGGATCCACCCATGAGTTTTGATACAGTTCAGTCCATACCTGTTGATTGGGAATGATGCAAGCTTCTGGTAGGAGCCGATCACCTGCCACAATGTGTGATCGATCCGTGTGAGTGATGGCGGACAGGCAGGCCGACTGCACCTCGACAACACTAGTGAATCCACGCGTGTGTGACTCGGGGTCCTCTTTATCGTGGAAGAGTCAGATACTTTCAGGCAGCTGAGTGCCTCGATGTGGAACTTCACACAGTAAAGCACGGAAGCGTGAGCCCTACCTGCAGGTAGGGCCTGGTGTGCTCCGCAGAGAACACACGTCAGCCAGGACAGCTAATGAAGATGCTACCTGGCCTGTGATCTGGAATGTTCCATATGCTCTGGTCTGTGTGCCATACACCATGTATTTATTAGTTGGATAAGTATTTGGTTCTTAGCAAAGCACCGGAATGCTTCTTTTTTTGGAGGGGAGAGCTGTGTATTGTTTTATGAGGAGATTTTTGAACCCTCAGTCTTGACCCAGGTTTACTTTTCCTTCTGGTTTGCTGAAACTGAACAAAAACTTCCAAAAAGTTTGCTAATGTCAGATGTTTCAAACCATGAAGAGAATAATGGATCTTTGATGTGAACAAATATATATCCTCTTTTCTTCCCCGAAGAACTCCATTTGATCGCGTCTTCCAGTGTCACGTGACCCTCGAAAGGCGTGATTCCCCGAGGACTGCCTGGGCCCGAGCGGCCGTGGACCCTCCCTCGCGTGCCTGGGCCACGTCCCCAGCCGCTGGCTCAGAGGAAAAGCATTTCTTGTGGTTCTTTTGAAGCTGAATCAAAGTGTGAAATCTTTAAAGCCTTTTGGAAAATCTGGAAGTTCTTTCTTTAGAAAATGCAAGAACTTGATGCAATAGGCATCCTGGAATGTGCTCTTATTTTTAAAATACTGTGTTTGCAGAAAATTAGCATGCTATTTAAATACCCCTGACGTTCCTTGCCTAAGGGAGTTTGGGGCTTTAAAGGGCGTTTTTAGTCCCTCTGTCCTACAGGCTGTAACTGTGAGGAATTTGGAGGATGGCACACCTGCACAGATGCCCACCTGCTCACTCAGGTAGAAGACCCTCTCCTTCCCCACACCTGCCTGTCACCAAGGGGTCCTGGCTGTGGAGGGAGGAGAGACGCACTCCCTGCACCCCCAGGAAGGAGGAGGCCACCCCACGCAGTCACCGCTGCCGGAAGTGTCCAGCCTGAATCCGACCAGCACTGTGCTCCCTCGTGCCTGGTGCCGCATTCCGGTGCTTCCTGGGTGGTCAGGGGTTCTCCAGGGCCCTCAGCCACGAGGCCACGACCCAATGTGGTCTGTGCTTTCTCCTCCCTGCTGTCCTGGCTGCCCTAACCCCTGCCCCAGCAAGCTCTGGCACGGAGCGAGCCCTGTCCCTCCCTGCGGGACAGAGTGTGCCTCTCGGCTTACAGGCACCCACCCGTCTACACCAGCATCCACCCGCCTACCCCAGCACCCCCCCCAGCATCCACCCGCCTACCCCAGCACCTCCCAGCATCCACCCGC
>PVKY010004236.1:0-19682 GCA_004027775.1 Bradypus variegatus
CCCATCCCCTTCTTTCCTCTCTACTCACCATAGCGCTTCTCCCAGATCAGGAGGAGAGCAGTGAAGCCGATGAAAAACAGGGCAGCGCCCACAACCGTCTTCCACTCATTGGTGCTTCTGTTCATTTCAGCAAAGCTCTCCTTGAACTTCATGCGATACACTAGAACACAAAGAAGTGCCACTGTGCAGGCATAAAGCTACATGGACCAACAGCACCCCCTTTCATGGCGCTCAACCATCTGTCCCCAACACGGCACACCTGAGGGATAAAACACGGGGCTGAGCAAGGCCACGGAAGCCTAAGGGCTGTAACAGCACAGACGTGCACACGTGAACGCGCACACAAAGGCACGATTAAGAGTGAAGAAGGGAAGAAAATGCATGTAGTGGGCTTTGGATGAAAAAATTATCAGTGAAATTATTTCTATATTAAATTACAGTTTAAGTTTGCATTTTCTGAGGTCATTTTCATGCCCCTTTTATAAGCAGCAGTAACTGGTTTTTTGCTGATCTTTCAATAATTTACAGTAAACAAATCTTACAGAGCAGCTGCATTGCAAGGCTGCTCCACATGCTATTCGGTCTGCTAGCCTGCACCTGGGCCATTGACATATCACCTCTATGGCCCAAGGGATCAAGTCCTAGGGACGTATCCTGCCCTGGCTCCTCTTCCTCCCCACAGCTCCAAAGAGCAGAACTGCCATGAGTCCGTCCAACCCCCAGGGTGATCTACTCCGAGGTATGTGTGCTGCAAACCAGGCAGCCGGAGATGGGCTCACTGTGAATTCTGGTCGAGAAATGGAACTGGCAGCAGTGACTAGGAGGTCCAGGCTGCCAGAAGTCAGGATGCATGACAAGCAGAAGAAATCTCATCAGGAAAAAGAACTCTCTAGAACTGCATGGGACCCTGCAGTTAGCCTAATCAACCCCTCCTTTCAGAGAGAAGAGTGACTCAGCTAATGTATCATCCAGCTAGAGGCAGAGAACCAAACAGCCGGGCCCTTGGCCAAGGGCTTTCTGTTTTACAACCCTTGGTGAGGGCACTAGGCTAAAAGCCCTGTTTGCTGGTAGAACTGCAGGACAAGGAAACCTAAGAGACCACGTGTCCCCATGTAACCAAGACAGTGGCAACTCCTCCTTTAGTCTCTCTGGAATGCAGGCTGTTACTCTTTATTGTCTTTACTGACTTAACTTTGTTCCCTAATCTTTCATTAACAAAGCAGGTAAATCAAAACAAAATGTTCACCATCTTGGTTAAAAAAAAGAGAGCGAAAGAGATGACCACATCAAAGCTGTGGCAAAATCCTCCTAAGCAGCACTCACATTCTATGACATCTTAAGAGCAACTGAAAATAAGATTGTTCTTTTCAACCCCATTGGCCTGCCGTGTCAGAAGTGACGCATTCGCCCTGGATACAATCCCTAAAAGCAGTACTTCCTAATCTCGCCTGACCATAAAACTCACCTGGAATGCTTATTAAAAATAAAGATGCTGGGGACCCACTCCAGACCCACTAACTCAATCATCAGTTAAGTCACTGGCTAAGTGACCTTCACAAGGTCACAGTAAGCCAGAACAAGGACCCAGGGGTCCTTGCTCCAACTTCTTTTAATCAACTTTCCTGTTAGCCACAGAGGATAAAAGAGACACTGAAAAAGAAAACATCATTTCTAGTTGAGTTTGGAGCTCATTTTAATACTTAATTTGAACATGGGTATGCCTCATATATCCAGGACATAAAAGCCAGAACCAGCAACAAGCTGATATCCCTCCCATGCCTTCTGCTCGCCCCAGCCCACATGTTCAGCACGGGAGCTGAAGAGCCCACCCTGTCCAGAACTGCCCACTGCAAAGCAAACTACATGCCTGATCCACTCTTTCCTTTAGAGTAGGGGGGTAGGTATTAGAGATGATGTCTGAGCACAAAGCCCTTCCTTTTCGGCTCCCGAGAGACTACAATGTCAGAATTGAAGACGACATGAGAGATACTCTAACGGATTATGCCAAACTGGGAACTCACATTCAACTTTTTCATCTATGGAGAGGCTGCTCCAGGAGGCCTTCTCCTTCTCTTTCAAGGCCTTCTGGCTGGCAGAAAGGCTCTTGACATGGGCCACATCAGGCAAGGGATAGCCACGCCGGTCGACATAAGCGGGGAGAGAATAGTCTTCACTCTTCACAACACTTCCTAAGAAACAAATCAAGTAATATTTTTAAATCCATATAGGTTAAGAGTCACAAACAAGGTGCTGCTTCTAAAAACAGAAAAAGCACAGGTATATGACATACTGAAAGCTTCAGTCATCTCTGCGGTTGTGACCACTTTTTAAAAAAATAGCTGAAGGACAGTCGTGTGGATAAAGGAGCAGACTTGTCCCCCATGGCCCCAGACAGCAGAATGAAGACAGTGAACAGATGGTTAACGAGAAGCATTTTTATTACAGCAAAACAACACCTGCCAGAGGCAACACTAACTACCAAGGGCCTCCGGAGGGGGCCACTGCCTTCAATTAAAAGGCTTCGAGCAGAGGCGGGACACCTGCTCTCAAGGATTCCTGCTCTGGCCTGGAGACTGGACTGAACGAAGGCCCATCTGCATGTGATGCGAAACTAATGAAGAATAGAAAATTCATAAAAGCAGCAGCACATGTTCAAAATTTAGGAACAGAAATATATGAAAAGATGTTTAGTACAGCTTTGTTTATGGTACCAAAAACCTGGAAACAGCCTGTGTCCCTTAGAGGGCTGACTTAGAAATTTTGCTATCTCCTTAAAAGCCTACCTCATAGAGCCATTTGCTCATTTATCCCACAAATACTTACCGAGAACCTACAATATGCTAGACATGCTTCTAGCCATTTGGGATCAGCAGTGACCTCTCAAAGACTCCTGGTTTCAGGTGCTTCAATTCCAGAAGAAACATACAACAGTCATAATGAATGTGTCAATTACACAGCATACTAGAAAATAAGTGCTCTGATTTAAAAAAAAAAGAAAAAAGAAAGCCAAGGAAGGGGAATCAGGAGGGTGTATGTACGGCACGGAACCTGTTGCAACAGTGAAGAGAATGAGGTAGAGCTCTGTGCTCAAAAAGGAAAGGTGATCACATGACTCAAGTAAGAGCAACACGAGTATTATTTTTTTGTTTTTCTTTTTAAAAATCTGAATCCCGTGTGTATACACGTGAATATGTAGATAAACACAACAAAAGTCATGGAAAAGTAAACTCCAAACTGTTAATAGCAGGAGTAGTGAAGCAAATGGGGACTTTTGCTCTAATTGTACCAATGTTGTTTTCATGCCTTAAAATGAGCGTGTACTCAGATATCATATAGGCAGAGTGGGGAAAAATTCACAGTGGAAAAGAAAGATGTCTCTTAATTTTTATTTAGGATTTTCTCATTGACATAAGCTGTTGCTTCAATTCTACCTACACCTGCAAGAGCACTCTGTGTTCCAAACCAGTCTGGAGATAAGCAAGTGCCTGCAAAGTGTTTCCCCTCTACTAGCTTAGTCCCAACCATTAAAATCTCCCAAATCATATTAACCATAGTGAAATAATACATGAAGTCCTACATAAAATGGTACAATCTCTCTAGCTGCTTATCATAGCCAGGCAAATGGCTAGCATACTTATAAATTTATACCCAACCTCATCTTCAAAAAGATTTGAGGTAAAAATGACTAGAATTACTGGCCAATTTTTAAACTCTAAGTTTCTATTAAAATAGACTTAAAAAGAATGGTATAACCTTGAAAACCGTTATCAAGTTCAGTGAAAAGAAAGTCTCTGAAAAGGTTTAAATCAGCTTACATATCGGAGCTCTTAAAAATAAATGTAAATCATAGTGGTGAAATGTTCTAAATTTTGTGGTGATGGTTACACAACTCTGGATATACTAAAAACAACTGGATTATACCCTTTAAATGGTATATGAATTATATGTTATGTGAATCATACCTCAATAAAGTGGTTATTAAAAAAACCTCTAATAACCTTGGGATACTCTAAGCATGAAACTGCATTTTCCAGAACAGGAGGGGCCAACTATGGCCTCAGGGCTGCCTGGGGTTCTTGGAGCTTTGGGCCTGCTCCCAAGAAATGGGAGCAAACAGAGGATTACACAGCAAACACTCCTTAAAACAAGAGAAGCAACAGTTTCCCAGTCTAACAAGTGCTTCTCATTTCATTTTTTTTTTTTCACTAAGCCCTTTGCAGGTGGCAGCTGGTAAATTTGAGCTCTCCTCTCTATTAGAAGAGTCACTGTACAAATGTACAACCTGAGAACAGTAGCTACCAATGGTTTTCTGTATTGTTTTAATATATTCTATTGAGATAGGTTTGTGTATTCATGTATGACTTGTATAAATCAATTCATATATGACTTATATAAATCAGAAGTTGAAAATTAAAGGGCACAACTTGTCCAGTAGAAAGCAGTTCATCTTGGTCAGCTGCCTGCTATATGCTGGAGACAGGGCAATGAACAAGACAGGCAGGGTTCTCTGGCCTAAAGGGGCTGATGATACATAAATATACAAGTAAACCCACAGCATGCCAGTGCCATAAGGAAAAACAAAGCAGTGTGATGTTTGACAGGGAGCTCCTTTCGAGCAGGGATCAGGAAGGGTGCTCTGAATCACCCACAAAGAGTGAATGATGCAAGAGGCGCCCGCCCACAGCTCAGGGACTGAGGCAGGAAGGGGGCTGCAGTGTGGCACATCTGAGAACACAGTGCAGCCCCGGCGCAGTGAGCAGGTGGGGACTGCTGGTTTAGGTTGTTGTTTTCTTTCCCGTTTTTTGAGTGTTGTGTGGTAAGATCAGAAAGGCAGATAAGGCAGGTACAGATTTTACTCTAGGTACAACAAGAAGTCACTGGAGAGTTTCGATAGGGGAAGTAACTTGATCTTAATTTCTCTACCAAAAACACAATATCAGAGGAATAAACTATGGCCATTAAGCTTGGAATGACCACAAAGGGCTATGAAAGAAATTTTGGGGGGTGATGGAGAAGTTCTGTGTCCTGCAAGTGGTGGCAATTACACAACTGGGTAAGCTGGTCAAGTTTCATAGAACATTACACATAGAAAAGATCAATTTTACTTCTGTGAATTATCCTTCAAACAAACAAAACAAAACATGCCTTTGTCATAAACAACTTCCTAGGCTTTTAATGAAGTGTTTCTTTCTATGTGCTTTTCTTTAGTACCCACTTACTTAAAGAACTGATAGAACTACTTCAATAACACTAAAATCACCTGTCTTAGTTTGTCCAGTGTTAATTCTGGGTGACATGAGGAATACAGAGGAAAGACAATACCGTCAACTGAAGCACCGTCTCAGTGAGAAATCCACTCATAAAGCAGTCACAGGTAACAGTGGTTGCCAATTATTAACCACCTGGACACATAAACCTTCCTCTCCAACCTCATCATCCACCACTCAAGAGGTGGCCCTGCTAGTCTGTATCATGTAACCTGCCATGCCAATCCACACCTTTCATCTTTTGCTTGCTTTTCCCTCTGCCTGGAATGCCATGTCTCCCTTGTATGTTAAGTTAAACCTACCCATCCTTCAGTAAAGCCAAGCCTTTCCTCCAGAAGCCTCCCCAAACCCCAGGTCGGGCTAAATGCTTCTCTGGAGCCATCTTTTCTCACTAAAACACTTTTTTTCATATATCTGTCCTCCCAATTCTAGGCATCCTTGGAAAGGGATCGTAAGCCATATTCCTTTCACTCTCAGTGCCTAACTCAGTGTCTAGTACAAAGATGCTCAATAAATGCAAAACCAAACTGACTCTGTGCCAGGCACTGAGCTAAGCTCTTTACATATATTTCAGCTGAACAAGACAGAATTGCTATTGAAACCCAACTCAGTCTACAAAGTCCATGTTCTTTCATTTCCATTGCTTCCAAAATGTAAACAGTATTGAAGACAAATGGTTGGGAGCTTAGCGCATGAAAAAAGATTAAGGTCAGGTATGGCAGATATCTCTTAAAAGAGGGAACTTGAGCTAAACTTGAAAAAAATGGGCAAGAACAGGAGGGGGGGGAATCAGTATCAATAGCAAAGATCAGTATCAGCAGCAAAGACCCAGACTAGTATTCAGTATGATTTACAATACTCCCAAACCTAGAACTAAAATATTTACACCTCCCTTAAAGTCCCTCCAAGCAAGACCAGGATCTGAGTCACCTTTGTTTGAACTCGAGGGCCCAGCACAGGGCCACGGCCTTAAACACAGCAGGAGCAAAAACGGTATTTGTTCACTCAATTTAAAAGCAGGAAAAGTTACACTTACCATGTGCTCTCAAACACACCGAGGTGGAAATTGCTCGCTTGCCAATTAGGCGAAATACCCTGGTGGTCAACATTCTGAAAGATAAAAATGTATACCTTCTCTATGAATGACAGCAAACACGTATTAGGAATGATTCTTGTTTTTGCCTCCATGCATTCTGTAAGTTAATGTAATGCTTTTCCTTTTCTGTTTCTTCTCCATATAAATGACCTACTCATCATTACTGACTGGATTCAGAAAATAATCTACAATGAGGTTTCACTTAGCAGTCAGCATACTTTTATGGAGCTTCATTACAAACTAAGGGTCATGATATATGTTACATTGCAGGAAACTAGCCTTCTTCAAAATCAAGGAGAAAAGGATTTTAATAATAAATTCGGAAAAAGCTAGAAATCCTTAAAGCACTGTTGCAATGATGGCTCCATTCTTTGGAAAAAAGGTAATAGCTTACAGGTACTAGCATGCATTACATCCGACTATTTGTTAAAAATCTAGCATGTGCCCAGGATTGGAAGAGGCAATGAGAAGGAATGGCTGCAAACACGGCCCTTTTCCACGTCCAATCGCTGTAGGTAACGGGTGTCCTAGATGACCCAGCTCTCACGTTGTCGGTCAGGCCATCTCGCCCGATCCACCCCCCTTAGAGGGCTGATGGCGGTGAAAAGAATCCCCAACACATTCGGGAAATCCCCCACCGAGGCAAAATAAACAGAATCACGATGCACAACTAAACTTGCTCGCAGCTCCTCGTGCCTGGCCTATGCGTGGGCTGACACCAGGCGCCTCCGAGGCCGGGAAATCGAGCGTCCCTCCGGGAACCCCGTAAAACCAGGGGCAATAGCACAGAGCTCGTTTGGAGGCTTTAGGGCCGAGACCGCAGGTACAGGCCCCGGAACCGACTCCCCGAGGGCCGGGCGGGCCCACGCCCATGGCCAGAGGGCGCTCCAAGGTCAGAGCCCAACTTCAGGGCGGGGCCGCAACGTGGCAGGTGTCAACAGGGCCGGGAGCTTCTCGTCGTCACGAAGGCCGCGGCCCGGCAGTCCCCTGAGCCCGAAGCCCCCCGCCTCAATGTCACCGGACTGCGAGGCCCAGCCGCGGCTTCCTGCTAAGTACCGAGCCGCCGGGCGCGGGCACACAGCTTGATGCTCCTCGCCCCGGACCCTCCCGGGCCTCGCCGCGAGGTAACCGCCGCCCCCCACGGCTCACCTGCCGCCAGCCTCTGCCCGCTGCGACCGCCCTCTACGCCCCGGCTGCCCGCGACCGGAAGAGAGCGAGGCAACGCCGCGGGGCACCACGGGATCGAGGAAGACCCCGCCCCGCACCCGGCTGCGCTGGAGGTCAACGAGCCGAAGGCTGGGAACGCGGGGGCGTCGTAAAAAGCCGCGCCGCACGGGCGGCTTTCCGGCAGGCGCTAGAGAGACCGCTTTCCGGCGGCGCCCGGAGTGAACCGCGAGCGGAGTCTCAGGCTGTAGCCGGGGTCTGAGGAGCCGAACCCCAGAGCGGGGCCGAAACTCTAGGGGCTTCCGCCAGCCGGAGGGCCGCACCAGGGAGTCGCCGCCGTCTCGTCTTCTTTCTCCGCTGAGGCGCCGCGCGGCCGGGCAGCGCATCCAGGCCTAAGGCGCGCGCCCAGGGCCCTCCCGGGCTCAGCATGCCCGGGGTGAAGCTGACCACCCAGGCCTACTGCAAGATGGTGCTGCATGGAGCCAAGTACCCCCACTGCGCCGTCAACGGACTCCTGGTGGCCGAGAAGCAGAAGCCACGCAAGGAGCACCTGCCTCTGGGGGGCCCGGGCGCCCACCACACCCTCTTCGTGGACTGTATCCCCCTCTTCCACGGCACCCTGGCCCTCGCCCCCATGCTGGAGGTGGCCCTCAGCCTGGTAAGCACCGGACAGGCGTTTGCGGTCGGTTTCCAAGCAGGCCCGGCTGGAAGCTCCCGGTTGTCCAGAAGGAAAGTAAGGACCCGCATTCTAAGAAGGCTGTGAAGATGAGCGGGAACGCTTGGGTCTTTGCCTGGCATGTAAAAAGCTCAGTAAAAGGTAGCCTGTACCAGGGGGGAGCACCAGTGGTCCCAGTAATAGCGACGTTGACCGTCATGAGTGTTTTTAAAGTCGCTTTAGGCGACGAATAATACATTAGCTTTCTCCGATCAATGGCTTTCACAGAAACCAGCCGTCTGAACCGAGTTTGTTCTAGGGGGGCTTGAGTTGGGGGAAGTGTTGAGGTGTTGGAACTTGAACGCTAGAGTGAGGCTCTTCCCCACCTTCACAGGGACCGTTCCTATGTGCCATGGGTCAAAATGCTGTGGTTCTCTTGCTGTCAGTGCTCGGGAAGCCAAGAGCCCAGATGTTTGGAAAGGCAGCCCTGACATCAAAGGCACTGCTCCTCTTGAGTGGGCTCTGGTGTTGGGTCGCCTGTCCCCATGGTGGTCAGTAACTTTCTAGAGTCCTTCTCTGGTTTTAAAAGCTGAAGAACTATTGCAAAATTAGGAGCAGACCTGTCATCCGTCCAACACAGTACTTTTGTGTTTCTGTTTGCAATGACTGCTTTATGCAGCACAATGGGAAGAAGATTTAGCATACAAATAAACTAACTGGCAGTTGAATTTTAGGCAGTTTTTGGAGTTATATGTATTTTGACCAATGAAGAAAAAACACTATAAATTCCATTGAGTTTTTAAGATCTTAAGGAGAAATGAACCGGTGCCTCAGACGTGTGTACAAACTGTCATGCTGAAGAAATACTAGTTAAGTTGTGCAAGAAGTAGTTAAATTTTTGAAGGGGTGAATAGAAAATCCTTTCTTCGTGCTGCCCACCAAGTAAAATGCATCCATTTCATAATTTTCCTAATGATGACACCCATGTAAATTTTTGGTAAGCATTAAGTACCGTGGGACAGAAAGCTGTGGCCGAAGGCTACTAGACACAACTCTGAGTGCTTGTTAAAGTGAGTCGTCGTGTGTGACTTTTGTTATGCTTACCTGTCTTGGGGAAGTCTTGTTTCCTTACTTCAGTGTTCTTCAAATCAAAACCAGAAAGTTTCTTCATGTCATTTCTGGGAAAATAAGTAGATGGCAGTTACAAAAGTCACCATTTTAGCTCCTGAAGAAATGTGCCATAGGTACCGAGAAATCTCCGGTGTGTGCATGTGTCTTTTCAACCAGCTGTCTTAGTGGTTCTCTCACAGGGAGATTTCAGAGTGATTGGATATGTGAAATGGATTGACTGGCAGGAAACCAGATGTACCATTTATTACATGGGATTTATTCGGCTCCCCAGTGTGTGTTTTTGAGTACCTGCTTTGTGACAGGCCTGTGCTGGGGAGGGCGTGGCTGCAGATCAAGCACCTGCACTCGGGCTTGCAGCAAGCAGGCAAGAGTAATGTCAAGGAATAAGTGCCATACATGGAGTTGAGTAGAAAGTGGTGAGGGACTGGAGAAAGTAAGCTACCAAGGCAGTGGGTAATGGAGAAGAAAGCTTGCCAGAGAAAGAGGCCTGTGAGGAGTGGCCCAGGTGGGGGTGAGGGGAGAACATTCAAGGCAGAGGGGTCATCATGTACATGCAAAGGCCAGGGGAAAATGGGGGGAGCAGGGGCCTGAGGAGACGGAGCTAGAGTGAAGAGTGTTATGGGGTGGAGGGTAGAGAGAGGTGAGCAGTGTGCAGATTGCAGAGGACCTTGCAGATCTGGTGAAGGGGTTTGGGTACCATCCAGAAGACAGAGGGAAGCCATGGAGGAGCGTTGCATGAGCAGATTTGTGTCTTCAAGTGGCTGCTCCAGCCTGCAGCATAGAGGATGCTGGAGACATTCCAAACAAGATAAGTGGCAGGGAAATGAAAGCCAAGGCAAAGTGGTAGTCTACACTGAATGCAGTGCAGGTGTGGAGAAGGAGATGGGTCAGAGAGAGCCAGGAGTGAGAATCCACAGGACCTGGTGACTAATTGTAAGTGGACATAGGGAAAGGGAAGTGAGGGCGACACCTTGGTTTCTGGCATATGTATCAGGAGAACAGTGGTGCCCTTCATTGAGGGAAACGGGGCAGAAAAACAGGTTTGGAGGAACGGTGATTACTTCAGTTTGTGACATGTTGAGTTGGGAAAGTTCAAATGAAGCAGTCCTACTGTTGGAACTTGAATATGTGAGTTGGGAGCTCAGAAGATGGATAGGCGAGAGGTGTAGGTTGTGAGCCGATAGCTTCTCGGTAACTTCTGAAGCCAGCAGAGCGGACAGCATCACCCCAGGACAGTGTGGAATGAGAAGCGAGCTGCAGACACAAGCCTAAGGAGTTCTGAGTTTTATGGGGTGGTGGAAGAAAAGGGGTCAGCAAGGAGACTAGGGAGCAGCCGGATGGGTAGGAGGAAAATCCATTATCTGTGGGGTTACTGAACAGAACACAAACAAGTTCTAAAGTTCTATCAGAAATATTTAAGAATCACTTAAAGACAAACTTAACTTGGAAGTATCAAATATTACTGATTCTTCTCATTTACAGAGTTAAAGCATTGTGTTCCTAAATAGGGGACATGAATATTATACTTGAGAGAGTTAAGTATACTAACTGCATCTTGAGTCATCTTTACGTGAATTTTCCCCAGTACACATTGGCTTCATGGCCAGTTCTCCTCCTTTGCTGGTCTCAAGGAACAGAACTGCCTTCCAAACCGCTTCCCTAGGATGGAAGATCCCCAGAGGGGACCTTAACTCTCAGAGCCAGGGCGTCGCCCCACTGCTCCCAGCTTGCTGAGGAGTGAAAGGACCACTGCATCAGGCCCATTCTAATCTCCCACCTCCTGCCCGTTATACTCCCCTCTCCAGTCTCTCAATTTCTAGCACTTCTCCACACATGCCCTTCAGCATTGGGAGTTTCCTGTCCAGCAAACCTAGGTCCAAACTAGAGTGCCCGAAATAACTTCTTTTCAATAGTGAAAACAAACAGCTAAACTTTCTTTCTTGCCAAACAGTGGTTGTTTATACTGGCTTTAATTATATTCAACCAACCTTTGAGTCAAAGCCTCCGCAATTGATAAATATGAAGATACTGATCAAGTACAAATTAAAAACTTTCAGGGGAAAGTTACAGAGGAAAATTTACAATTTGAGTCCATCCAAAAGTTTTCTATTACAATTTAAGCTATTTATTTATATTATTCAGCTTTTGACTTAGGGGCTTTATAACCTTAAGGACATCTCAGTGTGGTTAATCTCCAGAATTCATAATCGAACCACAATTTTTCAGTGTATCGGCTATGGAAGATGTAATTTTGTTAAAGCATGTAAATCCATGCAACTGTATAAATGAGGCCTTATCCTTATGACCCTTTTATATTCAGGTTTCATATTATAATTAGTTTTGATAAGTGGCAAGTGACTAGATATGCAGTCCATCAAAGGACACTATTAGATTCCTTTGAAAGGTTTTTCATTATAATTCTCCATTTAAAAAATGCTTACATTTCTGTGTGCTCTTTACTTTTTTAACATACTTATACCGATTATCTTATTTATCCTTACAACCCTTTGACGTAGGCAATAGAGGAATTATTTCTAATAGCAGAAACCCATAAAATGTTAGTAGCAAAGTTAGCATGAACCCGCTGTTCCTCTAAGCCCTTTTTGTCCTTTTCCCCTCCTGTTGATTTCCTAGTACAGTGGAGCAGCTTTCTGTTGCATTCTGCACTTTCTTGCTTGTTGGCCAATTCACTGTGATTTTGGTGCAGAAATCTTTCTGCTCTGCCTCCATGTGAGCCTTCTCTGTGCTCATTTACATGGGCCCCTGTCCTCTGATTCTCTCCTGCTTCCTGCCCTTTGTTTCTCTCTAGAACATACATGTGTTAGTCTGAGAAAGGAGTCTTCCTCCTTGCACTTCTTCCCCCTGAACTTCGCCTTCCATCCTAATCTCCATTTGCCTCCAAAACTCTTCTTTTGTAGATCCAGCTTCTTTCTGTTCCATCAAAAAATTCAGCATCTAACTTAAGGAGGGAGCTTTTTTTCCCCAAGGTCTGCTTGTTTTTACCATCAGGGAGGCTCAACAACTCTCAGCCTGGTGATAAGTGGCAGGCCTAGATGTGGTACCCTCTTCTGGGGTGGCTCTCCTATAAGTTCCCTTCCTTGCCTATTTTATGGTTATTAAATAGTCACATGAGAGAGAGGATATGCTTTGAAAATTATAAAGTGCCACACATGTACAAAATGTTACAAATTGCCTGAGAGAGGCTACTTTCTCTTAAGTAGAGTCTAATTAGGAGCGAGTGGATTGGTAATGGTCCTTCTGCATGTCTAGAACAAGCCGAAGAGGGCATTGAACAGAGGGTGGCTGGCTTTTGCCAAGGTGAAAGTGTCCCTTCCCTCCAAAAAGTAAAATAAACTGCAGAAGTAAATGCAGAATTTTGGAAAGTATCTGTATTCAGCATCAGGGTTCACAGAGTTTTTTCCTGAACTTTTATTTTGATTTTGATTTTTCATAAGCAGCATGATAGGGTAGAGGGGCATCATAGCAGCAAGGCAAGAAAATGGAAGTGGGTTCACCGAGAGCTGGGGTCAAACAGCTTTTCATTTCTTTTGCCTTATCATGCCTCTTTTGGGAGGGAGCATGTTGCCTTACTGTGGGGGCTGCCCCTTGGATCCACTGTGGCTCTGCATCAGAGAGCCACTGGGACACTGCAGGATTATGAAGCCTCTCAAGCCCACTCCCTTGCCTGCCTCCATCTCCCCACCACCACCACCCATCCGACACTCCTCCCTCCTTCCCCACTCCAGCTTGTGCTCTCTACTCTAAGTCACTCTCACCTATGTTTATTTCTATTTTCTAGAATATTGAAGAAAACTGTTCCCCCATTGTTGAAACTTCCATAGCCTTACTCTCTGAGCTCTGATGGCTGTTGGATAACCTTCAGGCAGGTCTTCATTCCTCGTTTTCACATTGTGTGTTCCTCAGTTGTGAATGCCCCTGTAAAGCTGAGGACACGCTGTACGCATGCGCCATAGGCGCCCATGTGGGTAACGAGGCTGTGGATGTTTGGTTTCAGAAATATGTAAGAAGCCAGATCTTATGTGACCTGGTTCACTCTAGGACAGCCTCTTCAAGGAGTTTTTCTAGAAGTTTGATATCATGACATTTTTTTTCTACTGGAATTTGGTTATAGTTTTTCTTATAGGAATTTGTCTCTCTTTGGGCAAAATGTAAATTGAGGTATGTGTTATGTTTGTTACCACAACAGATTTGTTATGAGAATCATCCTTCTCATCACATGCTTTCTTTGATCCTGTGTGTTACTACCCTCTCTGGATAGGGAGGGTAGGTACAAAGTGGCACCTAATGTATTTGCTGGCAGTGAGTCCGGAACTATCGGTTTCAGCCCAGGAAAGGGATCTCAGAGGCAGCTTAGACGGCTGCCTAAAGACTGTTGTGGGGATCATCAGGGCATCATCAAAAGCAAAATAATTTCTCTCATCCTTTTATTAAACATAGTAGAGCTGCGTAGACCAGACATGGCCCCCACCCCAAAGACATCTCATGTCCCAGTTCCTGGGACCTGTGAACATGGTACCTCACGTGACAAATGGGACTTAGTGGGGGTGATTACCTTAAGGATACTGAGATGGAGAGATTGTCCTGGATGATCCAGTTGAACCTGGTGTAATATCAACGATCCTCATAAGGGAGGCAGGGGGGTCAGTTAGAAGAGGAGATGGGACGACGGAAGCAGAGGTTGGAAGATGTAGGGTCTCGAGCAAAGGAACGTGGGTGCCTCTAGAAGCTGAAGAAGGCAAGGAATGGGTTTTCCCCTTGAGCCTTCAGAAGGAACGCCATCCCTCATAACGCAGTATAGACTTCTGGGCTTTAAGATGATATGTTTGTGTTGTTTTAAACCACTAAATTTATAGTTATGTGTTGCGGCAATGGTCAGAAACTAACACAGTAGCCAGACTTGGAATGCCATCCCTAGTTCTGGCCTCTGGAGGTAAGGACAGCTCTCACTGGGGAGCTAGGAGAAGGATGCTGCATTAGCTTCCTGGGGCTCGGGAATGAATTACCACAGACCAAGTGACTTAGAGCAATAGGAACTTATTCTCTCGCAGTTCTGGAGGCCAGAAATCCCAGGTCAAGGTGTCAGCAGGGCCGTGCTCTCCAGTGGTTCTAGTGAGGCTCCTCCTTGCCTCTTCCAGCTTCTTGTGGTTTCCAGCAATCCTTGGTGTCTCTTGGTTTGTAGTTGTGTCACTCCAGTCTGCCTCTGTCATCACATGGCCTTCTTCCTATGTGTTTTCTCCCATCTCTGTGTGTCCTCTCCTCTTCTTAAAAAGACATCAATCCAGTATGACCTCATCTTAGCTAATTACATCTGCAAAGACACTCTTTCCAAATAAGGTCACATTCTGAGGTACTGAAGGATAGATCTTCAGCCTATCTTTTGGACCATACAATTCAACCTCTAACAGCCAGCAAGGTGTACAACTTAAGTCAGGACAAATTCAAGGGACCTGTCATTCATTGGAAATATCAAGGCTGAGAAGGCTATGCTAAAAGATAGGCTAATTGTATGGAAGTGAGTGGGGCCAGATACCCAGATTTTAGAGCTAGGCTATGCCTTTTGATAGTACATAAAGATGAGTTTAGAAAAAATGAAAAAAATTGCTACTCTGAGCAGCAATAGAAAATTTCTAGAACCTATTCCCTTAAGAGGTGTGAAAGAAACAAAAAATAAATAGGTTTGGAGTAATTTGCAGCAAAGTTGGGGCAATAGAGAGCCATTACAAACATTTTGGGTACATAACCCTAATCTTTTGGGGGGATGGCCAGAGCATCCATTTGGTTCATCGAGTCCTGGTTTTGACTCAACATGGTAATTCATAAGCTCTTAGGAGGCCAGAATTATTATTTAATCCTCATGGGGGCCAGGGAACCTTGGGCTGTTGCTATCTCATTACGTCTGCTTTTAGTCCTAAAGGAGACTTCCAAGGTGAGAAAATCCAACTGGCATTCAAGAAAAAGAGCAAAAGGGTTGTGTTTAAAAAAAAAAAAAAAAGGCAGTATGTGTATTTTCTTTAAATCACTTAATTCACTGCAGAAAAACAAGGTATCAATTTTATTTCCTCTTCTGCAGCCTGAGAATAGAATTTATTGTGATACATTAAAATTCCATTAAGGTAAAACAGTTAGGATGACCATTTGTTGTTTTTAATAATGGCATTAGACCTGCAGGAAGCTAAATCTGATGAGAGGAGTGGCATTATAAAGCAAACAAAAAACTTAGACTGTGGCTGTGTCCCTATTTAAAAGCCTATTGTGGGGCTTGGCTCTGTGTCTGTGCGCACCCCCATGTGCATGCACCCCTGCCTGCACCTGCCCGCCTGTGTGCCTGTTGACCCACATCCCTGCAGGAGGCCTCGTTCATGATATGTTGCTAAGAATCCTGTATAGTAGATGACTTGATTTTGAGAGAGACTGAAATTCCCTTTCCTGGCTGTGCACACTGACAGCCTCTCAGGCTTTAGTTTGCTTATCTATGAAGAAATTGATTTAAATGGTCTTAAGGATTTTTCAAACCCCAGAACACCACAGTTCTTTATACTGTAGGAGAAGGTGTGTAAATATTGTCTTCTGCCCGACCCCCCACAGCAGTGTGCACATTTAGTGCTTGCTGGCATCGGGCCTTCCGCTGGGCCGGAGAAGGCCGACCTCTTCCTCGCGTGCAGCCCGGTTCCTGGCTGTCACAGTGTCCTCCGTAGCAGGCGGCCAGTCTCAGTGAGGCTCAGGCGCCTGTTTGATTTGATGCTTTGTTTGTTTCATTTTTGTGTCCTTTCTTCTGGTGAGTGGGATGCAAGGAGTCTGTCATCTCTTGTCCCAGTATTTGGGGGGGAGAGGGGCCTCCTTTGTTTATTAAGATTTGATATTTAAGGGAAAATCATTCATCTTTTCTTCCCAATTTTTGTTCCTCTTTCAGATTGATTCATGGTGCAAAGATAATAGCTATGTGATTGCTGGTTATTATCAAGCTAATGAACGTGTAAAGGATGCCAGGTATGTCCATGCAAAAACCACTCTGGTCTGAAAGGAGACTCATCATGTGACAGATGGGGGTGTTCTCTGATGTGCAATCTCTGAGAACAGAGCCTCCCCCCGCCCCCATGCCCCATGCCTGTTTATAATATTTGAGGGGGACCTGTGGGTTGGATCGTTCCAAAAACAGAAATTCTAAACATTTATATTTAACTTTGGGATTCTGTTTTGTATCTTCTTTATTTTACTGGAAGGGAATTCGTATAATGAAAGCAACAGTCAGGGGCTTCTGGTTTCTGCCTCCCTCGGTTATGCCTTGCTTCCCATTCCCAAGCAAGGAATGTTGTAGAGCAGAGCTTTAAGAAAAAATACTACTTTCTTTGGGCATAAATAAAATGACTTTTAGGTGTGGGGCTTTTAGGTCTGATACTCTGGTGAAAACCTGATGTTTGCTGCTGCTTTTGTATTGGTTCCTGGTTTCTTTTATCCAGATATTTCCCCCACTGTAGTTCTCACTAATGAGCAAAGCTGAGAAGTTTGCTTTATTTCTGTACCAGTCATGGTCCCAGCAAAAAACAGATGGCACACTCAAGTTAGGATAATTTGAGGAGGGTTTAATACACGGGCTATTTACACAGGTACGGGCAATATGTTGGAGATCTCACAAGAGGGTAGCACAGTGATCCAAAGCTGGGAACAGAAAAGCTGTGACCATCCCCAGGTCTTGAAGGGACAGGGGAGGAAGGAGTTGGGTGGAGAAGGCCACCTGGAGAGGAGCAGTGACTTTTGTCCAGAGAGATGGCCAGCCTGACATGACCTGAGCTTCCTCTCCCTCCCTTGGGTTTCTCCAGGGGATTTCCTTTGGCTGAACCCAATCAAGCCAGAGGGGCAAATGGAAAATATCCTGCACCACACACAGAGGGAAGCCGACACCGGCATCCCCTGACAGAATTCCTCGTGTTGCCTGATGGAGACTGACTCATTTCCAGGGAGTTAGAGGATGCGGTGAGGTTTTCCAAACCAATATTGCCTCCCATAGTTACAGACACTTGCCCAACATAAGGGAGGAATTGAGCTCAATAACATTTTTGGAAATAATACAATAAAGTGGTGACCAGGTATTGTTATCACTGATGAGACATGAATGCACATCAGCAACACAAGCACTCTTAGCCTTGGAGGGAGACAAGAGAACCAGAGAGAGATGTCAGGATCAAAAATGATTCCTTTCACATCTACAAGGGAACCCTGAACTGGACATGCTAGACAAAGACTTTTTTAAAAATGGTCCTAAATATGCTCAAAGAGCTAAAGGAAAATGTGGACAAAGAACTAAAGGAAGTCAGGAAAATGATAGGTGAATACAAAGAGTATCAATAGAGATGCAGAAATTATGGAAAAAAAAAAAAAAGCAAACAGCTGAATACCACCATAACAGAAATTAAAATTTTCCTAGAAGGGTTAAATAGAATGGAGCTTGCAGAAGAAAGGATCAGTGAACTTGAAGAAAAGACAAATTAATATCATTCATTGTGAGAAGCAGAAAGAAGAAAATGAAGAGAAGGAAACAGAGCCAGAGAAACCAGTGGGCCCCTGTCAAGCATACCTGTATATGCATTGTGGCATTGCTGAAGGGGAAGAAAGAAAGGAGCAGCAAGAATATTCAAAGAAATAATGGCTGAAATCTTCCCAAATTTAATGGAAAACATAAATCTACATATCCACGATGCTCGGTGAACGCTAAGCAGGATAAACCCTAATAGACCCACACCGTGCCATGTTATAATGCAACTGTTGAATGCCAGCGATACAGAGAAAATTCTGAAAACTGCCAGAGAGAAGCAACAAGTCACATACAGGGGAGCGTCAGTAAGATGAAGAGCCAGTTTCTCATCAAAAACAATGGGAGCAAGGAGACAGTGGGAAGACATATTCAAAGTGTTCAAAACAAAAAACTGCCAACCAAGGATTCTGTATTTGACAAACTGTCTCAAAAATGAGAGCAAGATTAAGACATTGCCAGATAAATAAAAATTGAGGTAGTTCATCAACACTAGACACATTCTACAAGCAATGCTGAAGAGTGTTCTGCAGGTTGAAAGGAAAGGACAGTAGTGGAAGAAGAAATAAAGATCTCTGGTGAGGGTAATGATATGGGTAAATATAAATTACGGTATTGCTGTATTCTTGGTTTCTAATTCCACTTTTTCTTCCTACAGGATCTAAAAGGCAAGTGCATAAAATATAATGATATATCAGTGATTTTAGACTCATAATGTATAAACATGTAATTTGTGACAAGAGCAGTATAGAGGTGGGAAGACAGAGGAGTAGAGGGACATAGTTTGTGTATGCTGTTGAAGTTAAAGTTGTCATCAAAACAAATTATATTGTTACAGAATTATAGTGTTAAATTTAAGCCCCATGATAACTACAAAGAAAATATCGATATGCAAGCTCATAGAGACAGAAATTATAGTACAGGTTGCCATAGGCAGGGGGCAAGGGGAATGGGAAGTTAATGCATAATGAGTGTAGTGTTTCTGTTGGGGAAATAGGAAAGTTTTAGTAATGGAAGGTAGTGAGGTTACTTCGACATTGTGAATGTGATTAATCCCATTGAATGGTATGCTTAGAAGTGGTTGAGATGGGAAAGTTTATGTTGTATATATATTCCCACAATTTAAAAAAAAAGAAAGAACAACTAAAGAGACAATGACAAATACAGTACATGATCTTGGATGAGATCTAGCAAGGGAGGAGAAAAAATTCAAAGGTACATTATTTGGATATATGAGAAAAGGCACTATAGACTAAGTTTTATATCAATGTTCAATTGCTTGAACTTAGTAATTGTATTTACGTAAGTGTGCTGATTTGTATATATTATGTCTCCCAGAAAAAGCCATATTCTTTAATGCAGTCTTGTGGGGGCAAACATATTAGTGTTGATCAAGTTGGAACCTTTGGGTTAGCTAGTTTCCATGGAGATGCGACCCACCCAACTGTAAGTGATAACTTTGATTGGATAATTTCCATGGAGGCATGGCCCCACCCATTCAGCATGGGCCTTGATTAGTTTACTAGAGCCATATGTAAGAGCTCAGACAGAAGGAGCTTGCTGCAGCTGAGAGACGCATTTTGCAGACAGCCATTGGAAGCTGACACTGACATTTTGGAGAGCACCATTTTGAAATGCAGCCTGGGAGCAAGCAGACACCAGGCACGTGCTTTCCAAGCTAACAGAGGTTTTCTGGATGCCAATAGCCTTTCTCCAGTGAATGTACCCGACTGTTGATGTCTTACCTTGGACACTTTATGGTCTTAAGACTGCAACTGTGTAACCAAATAACCCCCCTTTATAAAAGCCAATCCGTTTCTG
>PVKY010004237.1:0-19707 GCA_004027775.1 Bradypus variegatus
TCTGGTGTTTTGCATTCCAGCAGCATTAGCAAACTAGAACATCATCCATTCAGGATTTTCTAATAATTGGCAAACTTGGACTTGAATCAGACTTTCTTAGACTAATAAAAAGTGGTCACAAAAATCCTGCAGGAGAGACCAGAAACAAGACGAGGGCCACAGTCACCCCTTTACCCAGAGTCATGGTGAGGGTCCCGGACAGAGGAAGAAATGAAAGTCACGGGACTTGGAGAGAGGAAATACAATGGTCCCTTCTGCCAGTGATATGATTACTGATGTTAAAAAGCTAAGTGTTTCTACAGATAAATTTAGAATTTTTTAGAGGGTGCCGCCTGGCTGCTGGATGCTAAGCCAATATACAATAGTCAATAATTGTGCATCTACCTATCAGCAACAAACAATTTGAAAATGTAATAAAACATTATCCTCAAAAACAGAAATAAAATATCTTAGAAACGCCTCTGAGGCAAGCCGGGCAAGCCGGAGCTTCAGTGACTCCGAGTGAGACTCGTAGGTGAGGCGAGGAGCAGAAGGGGCCACGGACACGGCCGAGTCCAGGAGCTGGAAAGAGGGAAGTGGAGTCTCCCTGGAGCCCCGAAGGACGTGGCCGCCCCGTCGGGGCTCCATCTCGGGCAGCTCCAGCCACGTCACCCCTGGGGCCATCGGGGACGGTGCCTGTGGCTTCCCGCCGCTGAGTCCGCGCGCGCCTGTCCCTGCAGCCCCGAAACTCCTGCCCGGAGGAGCTCCCCTGGGGCTGCAGTCAGCACACCCGGCCCGGCCCACGCGCAGCCAGCAGAGGGCTCAACAGACGGACAGACAGCCGCAGAGGCCGTGATGTGCGCCTAAACCCGCAGGGCCGCGAGGAGGCAGGGAAGGTGCTCCTCGGGGGTCAGAGCAGAACCTGCCCGGGCACAGGAACGGGCTGTGACCCCCAGGAGCAGCCGGAGCACCAAGGGGCCCTGAGAATAGAGCACCAGCCTGGGGTGAACACCTCCTGGAGGACTGGGAGGCAGCAAGGAAGGAATTTCCCGGGAAGCAGGGCAGAGGGCCGCTGACACGAGAGCAGGCCTCTGTGTCCTTTCTGGAAAATCACCCGGCGAGCCCAGGGGCCCGAGGCGCGGAGAGCAGGACCTCCTGGAAGACGGAGGGAAGACAGCACCAGGAGGCAGGAGGTGAGGAGGGGCCTGCTGGGAGAAGCTTCTGGAAAGGGGCTCAGAGGCCGCCAGGAATACCCAAGAGGCACAAGGGAAGTGAACAAGACCCAACGTGCAGAACCAGCAAGCGGACAGCGCGGGAGCTGGGGCAGGCCAGGGCGCCGACAAAGCACCATCCGGAGCTGATGGCATCTGGGGCCACCAGGAGAAACCGCCGAGAGTCGGAGGCAGTGGCCTGCGGTGCCGGGGACAGCAGGGCGGGAGCTGCAGCAGCGTGCTCGGAGCCCAGGACACTGCCCTGGCAGGGTGGCAGAACTTCACCGCCTGCGAAAGGCCCGGCTCCGCTGCCACTGCTTGTGGCTGCTTGTGCCCAGCCCCACCTCTACCTGTCAGAAGCTCACCTGCAGCCCCTCAGCAAGGCTGTGCCTGCTGACCAATTGGAGGTGCGTGTCCTGCCAGCCCAGGACGCTGGCTCAAGTGGACCAAGCTGGAACGGGGACAGGGATCCCCCAGTCCTTGCATCATGGCTTAGACCAGGCAGGTGTGTGCTCAGACCCCGGAACCCCACAGACACAGCATGCACCCCCTTAGGAAACACAGAACGTGCCACACGTGTACACACATGCACGCATGCAGGCAGACGTGTATGTGTGCATATGTACGTAAGCACATGGCTGCATACAGGGGCCTCCGTACACACACACATGGGCACAGAGTCACAGATGCACATGGGCACACAGGCACACACACAGGTGCATGCATGTAGACACACACGGGTGCACACAGGCACACAGGCACACGCATGCAGGCACACATGTGCACACATACACAGGCCTGCAGGCACACAGGCACATGGGTGCACACATGGAGACACAGATACACGTGTGCACACGTACGCACACATACGATGCACGTATAGACACACATGACCTCAATACATCCCAGGCGGTAAACATTTACAGAACTCATTGTTTAAAGCAATGCAATAAGCCTCAAAATTATAAGAGGATCAGGAGAAGAAGCCAAACTACTTAGAAATTCAGATACTTTCCTAAATTACTCCTAGGTCAGACAGTAAATAAACGTGGCTGTGAGAGACGTTCACAATTATATGGAGAAACTGCACGTCTGCGGAGCCAGCTTCAAGAGGAGCTGGAGGAGATTCACAACCTTTAATGCTTTTATTACTGAGCTAGAGAGATGGAAAATAAATGAACTAAACATTCGACACAAGGAGGGAAAAACAGAACAATAAAGTAAATCCCAGGGAGGCAGGAGGGGGTTTGGGTTAAGATAAAGGCAGAATTAATGAATTGAAAACAAGAAAAACGATCAAAGCCCTCAGTAAATCCACACGCTGGTTCTTCAAACTAAATAAATAAATAAAATAAAGCAGCCCACCATCCCGCCGCCAGCCTGAGGAATGAAAACGAGGGGCTCAGGACAGCCGGGGAGATGAAAAGTGACAAGTTAATACATTTGATATTCTCGATAAAATTGACAATTTTCCAAGACAATATAAATTACCAAAATTAACTGAAAGAGGCTTAAAACAAAACCATATCCACGATGGCAGGAACACGGGGCGGAGACCCCCTGAGAGGGGACAGGCTGGGGGAGGGCAGGAGGCGGTGCGGGGGCCGTGGAGTCTCCGTGCCCCCAGCAGCAGGACACCCGGAGGAGATCGGGGTGAAGGACGGGGAGGCGGCGAGAGGGGCGGAGCTGCTGGGGGGGGCATCCTGGGGGGTGGGGCCTCCCCGGCCTCTCGTGCAGGGGACACAGGGTGACCCCGAGTGGAGACGCTGGGGCAGCTGCACAGAGAGGCGAGGTGGCAGTGGGGAGACCCGCGGGCTGCGGAACTCGGGGGTCTCTGACACATCCTGGTCCATGGGAGCCAAAAACACCAGGTGAGGGGCGCGGGTCCGGCCCCCCGGGGCCCCAGGGCACGGCCTTGCCAAGGGCAGCCTTGGGGCTGGGGGCACAGGAAGGGCTGGGCCGTCACCTCCACAGCCCGCCCATGGCCCCCACCTCCCGGTTTGCCCACCTCGGGCCCAGCAGCCCCCGCAGCCCCCGCTGGGTGCCAGAAGTCTGAGCCTTGCCCCCATCGGGCACGTCCTCCCCGCCACTGCAGGCCGCACTCGGACACTCGACGCGGTGCCATCCAGGACCCCACCGGCCTGTGGGAACATGGGGGCGAGGATGGGGGACAGCGTGACCCACAGGGCACAGGTCGCCTTTTCTAAAAAATTTGGCTCCTCTCAGTGCTGTCCACTGAAATCCCAGACCCGGAGGGCAAGCTCAGCAGCTCAGCACCCCTGAGAGCCTTCTCCCCGAAACCCCAGTGCCAGCGCCGTGGAGCACCGCCCCCCGGGAAATCTGGTTTGGGCTGGAAAATTCCCTGGAAACAATTCCACAGTGCCTTCCTGGGGGGCTGGTGACATTTCGCTGTCTGTTTCCAAGCGGGGCTGGATGATGGAGACTCCGTGCTTTGGGGAGCCCTTCGGCCGTGCGCTTTCTGTAGTGACCCCGGCTGGCTGTGTGCTGGGGAGCCCTCGTGTCTGCACCCTAGAATTTCCGTTGGGGCTGGTCAAATTCCCCACAGAAGCCTCTTCCGGTCCCACGTGGAGAGTACGGGAGCTGGGTGGGGAGGGGGCTGGGTGGGGAGAGGGCTGGGGGGCTGCGTCCAGTGTGTGCTGTCCACTCGGCCCCTCCCCCACCGTGCCTGCAGCCCGGCCCGGAGACCCTCCCGTCGGTCCTCTCCTGCAAGGTTGGGAAGGGGGCTTGCTCGGGTGGGGGTGGGGCATCCCCACACTTCCTGTCACAGCTGCCCGGGCTCACCTCTGGGCCACCTTCACACCCCCCCTCGAGGATCAGCCCCAGCCCCACCCTGGCCAGCTGAGGATGTCATCTCTCGGGTTTGCCACCTTGCCCCCCTTGTTTTCAGGGTCTGCTGATTTCCTTTCAGTCCCTGCAGGCCTGGCTTGGCTCGCACAGGGGCGCTACCCGGGGGGCCGGCAGGCCATTGGAGACCCCCGCACCCCCCGGGCTCTGCTCAGACCCGGCCTTGGGGGAGGGCCCACTGTGGGCAAGAGGTGGGGGGCTGTGCTGTCACGGGAGCGAATCGTGTGCTCAGCCGGCGAGGGCCCTGGCGGCGGGGAGGAAGCCCCGGCTAAGGCCTCGGGGTGCTCCTGGCGCTTCCCGTTTGCTTCGGAGCCCCAGGGCTCCCCTGTTGCCGGCTTAGCCTGATCCCAGGTGAGGGAGGCGGTGCACAGAGGCTCCGGCCCAGCACGTCGGGGCTGCCTCCGGAAGCCACGCGCTGCCACATCGCGCCGCTCAGGTGAGGAGCCCGGATCTAGGGCGGAGACGGCCGGGGCTGGTTGAGGGAAGCATCTTCCTTCTTAGACCAGCCAGGCCACAGGGTGGTGGCCCCAGGCCGCGCGAGGCAGACGTTTCCAGGGGGCAGCTGGCCACGTACTCAGCGGTCAGCTCTCGGCCTCGCCGTTGGAGCTGGGCTTAGGCTCTGGAGGAGACACGTCACGGTCTGAGACTCTCAGCCCTTTGCGCCTAAAGCCACACACGCGGTGGGGTGCAGCGGGCGGAGGCACGCCAGGCTGTGGGCCCAGGTGACAACGAAGGGACTCGGGCCATTCTGGTGTGAGAGCGCCGTGCCCGGGGCCGCAGTGGGGGGGCCTGGCCGCAGGGGGAGGCTTGGGCCCACGCTGCCAGCAGGGCTCACGTGAAGACGGCCACATCTACTGCCAAGGGGGGTGATTTGCTTGGAAAGGGGGTTTGGAGGGACAAATTATCCTTGGCTGGAATAAAACATGAATTATTTTATGAATCCTACATTTAAAGACAAAAAGTAGGCAGTTTTGTCTTTCAAGTTTCGATTGTTGTGATATAGAATTTTACTTCTTAAACAGTGATTTACTTTTTATGATGAAACAACCAAAACTAGAATATGGCAGTTTGTCTTACAGAACCACATATTTCCTTGAAGCACTAATTCCAAAATGCAACTCCATCCTCTAAGGGAGAAGCATTTGTTCACTCCAGTTCACCGCGGAATTGTTTCTAGGGAATTTTCTAGCCAAAACCAGGTTTCCCCGGGGGGGGGTGCTCCACGGCGCTGGAATTGGGGTTTCGGGGAGAAGGCTCTCGGGGGTGCTGAGCTGCTGAGCTTCCATCTGGGTCCGGGATTTTCACTGGACAGCGCTGCGAGGAGCCAGCTGGGTTGTCTGGGGACGAGTGACTACGGGACCCAGGCCTCACCCACCCGAGGCCAGTGCAGACCCTGGCAGGCACTTGAGGGGGGTCAGTCCCCCGATCTAGATTCCTGCCCCAGCCCGTCCAGATCCCACAGGCCCTTCCATGCAGTCACCAAGGTTTCCAACGACATTACACCCACCAGCCCCTCAGCCTGTCTTGGGATAGCTTTGACGGTTTTCAGTAGATCCGGAAACAGTCTGTGCCCCTTTGAAATAGCGTCTCTCATTTGGGTTGGTCTCACACGAGGCGGAAAGGCATGTCCAAGCTCTGCTGACGGGGTGCCAGGGGGCAGGTGGCATCGGCGTGGGGGCATGGGGACAGGGACAGCCAGGCTGCCTTCCACCTTGGTGCAGCTCGTGCGCCCAGCGGGCCCTGGCTGTGGGTTAACCCTCGTGAGGGGGCTGCAATCACCCCATTTTGCAGACAAGGAACAGGCTCAGCTGCTGGTAACAGCCAGTGGCCGGTGGTGCCCGGGCTGCTCAGTGCCCAGCTGGGCTCCATCCGTGTGCCAGGACCACCCAAGGCTCTTTGAAGACGGGGTCCCTGCTCCTGGGGCCTTGGGGTGGGACAGCACCCCCATGACACTGGCCAGGCAAAGTGACACAAACCAAGCAGAAGCAGTGCCGTGGGCAGGGGCCTGGAGGACTGCCCAGGAGCACTCTCCTGGGGCGGGCGGGGTGGCTGGGTCAGCCCCCGGGGGTGGTACCCTCTGCCATGCCTGGTCTTCAGAGACTCCAGAGCTTAAACAGACATGGAACTTTGCAAACCCACATTGACTCCCGACTGCAGGAGGGCAGGGGCTCTCCAGGGGCTGGCACAGAACACCCCTTGGTCCGTATTTGCGAATTCAGTTGGCCAAGTCGGTGGCATCCGCTCTCACCCTCTTGGTCTCACCGTCCGTGGGGCCGGGTGCCTCCTGCCCCCTCCGGGGGAGGCCGAGCTGGGGCTGGGTGGCAGGGAGGGCGGAGTGCTCGGGGGACACCACACACCTTCTGGGTGGGGGTTCTGCCGGGATGCGGGTGGCAGGCCCAGCCTGAGGACGTGCTGGACCCAGGCACCTTCCGGGCCCACCTCGGGAAAGCCGGCCTTCCTGCCGCCCTGCGGGGGACGTGGGGCAAGCCCGTGGACACACCACGAGCACCCCCACGGTGGGGTCCCCGGAAAGGAGCTGCCTGGGCGCTGGGCGTCGGGCTCTGCTCCGTCCTTGAGCTTCAGGGCCACGCTGGATGGGAACATTGCGGGGCCGGCCCACCCTTCCCGAGGCCCTGCCTGGAATGGCACCTGTCCCCTCCCACCCCCGCCCAGGCCAGGGCCCCACAAGCCCTTGGGGGTGGCGGTCGCCAGTGCTGGCGACCTCAGAGTCCTCCAGGTGCCCGGTGGGAGCAGCCCTGTGCCCGTGGCTGCCCCCGTGGGAAAGCAGGTGCCATCAGACCCCTGCCGCTGGGGCCTGCAGGACACAGGCCCTGAGTAAAAGCTGCTCTTCAGGCAACATGAACGTCCTCAGGTCCTCCCCGCTCCCTCAGTTCTCTCTGTGCTTAGGGAGGAGCCATCTCGCTTGACCTTTGCCCCAGGAACCAAAAGCCCCATCTGACCTGCTGAGAAGCTCAGCCCGCGGCAGCGTCACAGGGAGGTGGGGGGTCAGAGTGGGGCCGGGCTGTCCCCGGACCCCCTCCCTGACGGCGGCTGCGATCCCGCCACCCTCCGGCCCTCGCTGGCCCACACGGTCCAGGCCCCCCCACCCCCGCTCCTGTAGCCCAGGGCGAGCCGGACAGGTCTCCGGCTGACAACTCCTTAGGCAAACGATTATCACCCCACGACCCGCCACCTGCCCAAACAGTCCGAGCCGTGACTCACCTGTCGGCAGCGAGCCGGGGTTACGGGGCTGCCCTACGTGGCATTTCTACAAAGGGCTTGGGTGGACCAGCAGGAAAGAGTGAGGCACTAAAGGGGGGGCTTCAGGCCCCTGCACCTCATTTGTTCTGTGTCGTGCACAGGTGTGCACCAGAGGGCCCCACCACCAGGTGTAGGAAACTCGCGGCGACTCAGCGTTACGCCGGTTTCTTTGTTGCAGGACGTGTCAGAGCCTTTAACGTGCTGATGTCACTGGAAACTGAAGAGGAGATGTGCAACGTGGCATTTCCCAGCTACTTCACCTCTTGGTCACAGAACATCTCTTGGGACTGGGCTCTGGGGGATGCTTTATAAAAAGGCCGCTGTGGGCCATCGGGGGCTGTGCCAGTTTGGATATATTATGTCCCCCAAGAAAAAGCCATGATCTTTTAACGCAGTATCGTGGGATATTGGGATTAGGTTGTCTCCACGGAGCTGTGACCCACCCAACTGTGAGTGACACCTTTGGTGAGGGTGGGACCTCTGATTGAAGGTTTCCGTGGAGGTGGCCCCGCCCATTCAGCCTGGGCCTTGATTAGTTCACTGGAGCCCTTGAGAGAGAAACTACGAGCCAACACGACGCAGGTGCTTGCTGTCACTAAGAGATGCTTGGAGATGTGGACAGGGGGCACCTGGAGAACAGAAAAGCCCAGAGACATTTTGGAGAAAACTATCTTGAAACACAACTGGGGAACAAAGGACCAGCAGACACCAGCCACGAGCTTTCCCAGCTGACAGGTGTTCCAGACGGCATCGGCCTTTCTTCATTGAAGGTGTCCTCTTGTTGTTGGCCTTAGAACTGTGACTTTATAACCTAATAAACCCACTTTATAAAAGCCAATCCATTTCCGGTGTTTTGTATAACAGCAGCTTTAGCAAACCGGAAAAAATACTATGAGAAAAACAACTGGCATGGACAGGAGGGATTGCTTCTGAGCTCTTGTTCTGCCCCGCTGGTCCTCACATCTGTCCCTGTGGCAGAACCAGTTAACACGGGGCCTTCCTCCATGAACAAAAAGGGGGACCCCCAGCTCCTGTTTTACAGATGGCGCCGAGGGTGTCGGGGAGGGAGCCAGCCCCTCCAGCCCAGGCCGGGGGCCCCGTGCCACTCCAGGGGCATCCCCCACGCACCCTGGGTGCCCCTGACCCGCAACCCCAGAGCCTTGGGCTTCCCCACAGGTGATTCACACAGGGCATCCGGGCTCCATGGGACGGTACGGTGACTGCAGAGGCAGGGATGTGGGGCACCCTCTGGGGAAAGCCCCCTGCCAAGCAGGGCCTCCACGGGACAGGCGGCTGGAGGCAGGGACACCCAGGGGTCTGGCCACCCACCAGAGGGCCCAGTGAAGATTGAGGGGAAAGCTGCCTCCAGGCTGGGCCGGGCAGGACCACCCAAACCAAGCCCCTTGGGCAGGCGTCCCCAGGCCACTGTGCTGACCTGTCTCTGGTGCTACATTCTCCGGAAGCAAGGATTTGCTGGTTCCCAGGCTTTGGCCTGCTCGGTAGCCCTGCCCCCCCCGCCCCCCCGGGATCACTCCACTGCTGTCAGGACGCGGCTCGGCTACTGCGGACAAGGCTGCGCTGGGGCCCAGGCTCCTCCCGGCCCACGGCTTCGCCTTGTGCTGCAGGGCGGCTGCCCAGTTCCAGTCGTCAGCTCTGCATTCCAGCCGGCAGGGAGCACCTTCCCTGCCCAGAAATGGCCTCTTTGCCACTGGCCAGGATCCAGCCGCGGGGCACAGCTAACAAGGAAACTCGGCCTGCAGCCAGGAATCGCCCCAGGGGAGAAAGGGAGAAGGGTGAGCGGCTCTCTGGACGACTAAGTTGCCTTCTTGGCACTCAGAGGCCCGCGCTCCAGAGGGGCTGCCACGGGCAGCCTGGCCAGTTGGAGCCCCACATTCCACTTCCGCTGTGGGGGTCCCAACAGGACCCAGCAGGGGGCTGTCCCAGGACATCCCGAGGCTGACCTGACTGCATGGGGCCCTGGCAGGAGCTGCAGGCACATGTGAGGGCATCGAGCCAGGGCCCGGGGGCTGCCTGCTCCTCCCCGTGGGCAGTGGGGCCCCCCAGGCTGGGACTCAGAGCCCAGAGGGAGGAAGCCTGGGGCTTGGAGCCCCAAGAGGTCCCCAGGCCACAGCGTCAGCCAGGCCGGCCCTGGGCCAGGGAGAGGGAGCCGGGGCCCTGCTTCAGGAGGGAACGTGCCACCCTGCACCCAGCAGAGGGTCAGGCAGTGGACCCAGGGGCAAACAAACGGGGAAGGGTGGGCTCCGGAGGCCCGTGGGCCCGGACACCTGGCTGGCCGCCGTCACCCCAAGGCCCAGCAGCTGATCCTACCTGGGGCCACTACTGGCTGCCCAAAGATGGGCACCCCCAACACCCAGGACCCCGAGGTGGGCTGGCACTAGGGGGGGCTGCTGGGAGCCCTGAGGCCGTTTCCACTTCTTGCTGTGGGTGGGGAAGGCACCACCCAAGGCGAGGGACCTGGGTGCCGAGCACCTCTGGTTGAGCCAGCAGGAGAACTTGGGGGGCTAGAGAGGGTCTGGGTGTGGGGCCAGGGGGTGGTCTCTGGGGGGCTTAAGGGGCCCTGGAGGACGCCCTCGGGGGAGGCTGGTGCAGGCTGACACGTGCCACGTCCCCCATCACGCTCCCACAATTACAAGCAGGCCCCTCCTGGGGAGAATGTGCCTCAGCCCAGATCAGGGTGGGGAGCGGGGAGCCCAGCCCTGCTTGCTCCCTGGGCCACAGCTCTGCCCCGACCGCCCGGTGCCGCCACGGCCCAGTCCCTGCAGCAGGAGAGGCACTGGCCGGCTCCTGGTCCAGAGCACACTGCAGCCCGTGGTGGCAGCCGGGCAGGGGCAGGTGGGCCCAGGTGCCAGGAGCCGGGGTGGGGGGGGTTAGGGCTGGGGGCAGGGCCAAGGAGGGGCCCTCGTGAGGTGTGGGGCCAGCAGGGAAGGCCAGAGCCCAGGCGGCTCAGAGCAGGGAGGCTGGCGCCAGGGGCCAGCCGCGTCCCAGGGGTGCCGCCGCAGGTGCAAGACCAGGCCTGGGAGCCTTTCCCTTGCAGTTCTCAGATCTCCAGGGGACTCGAGGCCCCACTCAGGGGTCACATGGCCTCCGGCTCCTCCTAAGGGGTCCTGGCCCCCCAGGCTGCTCTGCCTCGTCTAGGGGCGTCTCTACTCCACGGCAGCAGAGCAAAGCTTCCCGCTGTGCCCCGGAACCCCAAGGCTTCCCGCAGTCCGGGTGTGGGCGGGGCCTGCTCCCCACCGCGGCCCTGGGGAGTGTCCGCCTTGGAGCTGCGGCTCTCGGCCTCTGCCCATCATGTGTCCTCCCCCTTCTTAGAGGGACCCCAGCCATAGTGGGGGGGCCCCGCCTACCCCAGGGGCCTCAACTGGGTGTAACTAACCCCATCTGCAGCCACCCCGTTCCAAAAAGGTCACGACCCAAAGTGCTGGCAGCCAGGACTCAGCCACCGTTTGGGGGGACACAATTCAACCCAAAACAGAAGGAAACAAAGCGTCATTACCCAGGTCCCACCTCCGAGGTAATACACAGCAGCCTTTACCTATCTACCTCCAGACAGCTTAGCAAACATGCGTATGTGTGTACACAAGCAGATACGTGCACACACACACATGCAGGTACTGCACACACGTGCACAAACTGCACACACATGCACACACACAGACGGGACTGTGGTTGGACAGTTGTGCACCGACTTGCTCGTGGACAAGCTACCCTCTTCCACGGATTCTGCGAGGTAACTTTCCCCTCGTTTTGACATCTGTGACATCAGGGCATGTCTGGCCATCGCCGTCCGCCAGGGGCAGCCAGCGGAGCCAGAGGGCAGCAGCGTGGTGAGGGTCTCCGACCCCGTGGAGAAGGCACGTCTCCTCTGCAGCTGCCCGCTGGCCGCTTGGGCAGCCTCCAGGTTTTGTCTGATCTGAGAGTTGTTTAGCTATAATTCAGTCAAATGTATCAACTTGATCCCTTCGTAGCTGCCCTTCTTGTCCTCTCATTTTAAAAATCCTTCCCACCCCCAAGGTGATAAAGGTGTTCCGTAGGTTTCCTGAAGTTGTGAAGTTTTGCTGACTCCCCTGCTGCTGGCTTCTGTGCGCGGCCTGAGGAGTCTCGTTTTATTTCCCCCCACCTGGAAACTGAGCGCCCCACTGACCCCGTCCAGCCACTTGGCTCTGGACTCTGCCCCGTGGCGTCCTCTTCCCTACAGCTTTGTAAGCCTGGCTGTCCCGCTCGTTTCTGGAACTGGGTTGTTTCCTGCCCTGTGTCCTTCACAGTGAACACAGCATCGGCGTGGCCCCTGGAGGCCCTGTGCCCAGGGTGCCTGGGTGCAGCTGCCTGCGCTTTGGTGTTGGGGCTTCCTGTCCATCGATGCACTTCGATGCCCACGAACGGCCTTCGGGAGGGTTGTGACATTCCCCACCACGGCCCTGTACGACCTCCTCGGTTACCCACAGGCTCCCTGTGGTCGGAAACGCCCCTCGGCCTGTTGCGCACGGAGGGGCCTCGATGACTGCTGTGGCCGCGGTCCCCGCGCTTTGGGCATCGCGACCTGTGGTTACAGCACATCGATGGCACATGCTCTTGGGACGGCCTGTCGGAAACCCCATTCCCTCAAATAGTGGGCATTCCGGTGCTTCCCTGCAGTCCTTGCAACTTCTGTTTTTGTCTGAAACCCTGAGGGGTTGAACCAGCTTACTGGAACTCCCGTTTTTCTGTTTCTGGGTGAACGACTCCCCTGGATAATGGGCTGGGCGGCCCCCTGCCCCCACCCTCCCCCATCCGCCGTGGCCTGTAGGGCCGCCCTGTGTGGGGCCTGTACCCGTCGTGCCCTCTGCCTTCTGGGCCCCGGCCCCTGCCCTGGTCCCTAGGTGCGGCGGCCCCACCCCGGCTCACACTGCGCCAGCGCTCCCGTCACGAGCCCACGCGGACCCCATGCAAACGCTCCAGGCTCTCCCAGCCGTGGACACCTCGGGCCCGGGAGCTCCCAGGCAAGCTCGGCTGAATGCAGCACCTCCGGGAAACGCCGCAAGCTGCCCCTCAGTCCGCTCCTGGGTGCCGAGCCCACCACGATCGGGACCTTCGGAGACATCCCTCTGGGCTGAGCTGTGGCCCGAGGGCAGGAGGACACGCTCACCGGTTACCGGAGCCATATGAAGAGGAGCCACCTGGAGGGGCAGACGCTGGAGCCCGGGAGGGAGAGGAGGGCCCCCACGGGAGGGAGAGCCTGGGAGCCGGGGCTGGGCGGCGGCCGGGAGGGAGTTTCCAGCCTCGGAACCCAGAGCTGGCCAGCCCGGGGCGTGCCACTTGCCTCGGCAGCTGGGAAACTGCGACAGGAGAGTGGGGTGCAGCTAGGACAAACACCAAAAACATAGAAACGGCTTTGGAATTGGGTCGCGGGTGGAGGCTGGAAGAACTGGGAGGAGCTTGGTGGAAAAGGCCTAGACTGTTTTGAAGAGAAGGTTGGCAGAAATACAGATGCCAAAGGTGCTTCCGACGAGGCCTCAGAAGGAAATGACGGGAACTGCCGACAGCCAGCACCAGAATCACAGACTATGGGGAGAAAGCATCACCTTGTAGATACCTCAGTTTTGGATTTCTGCTAGCCTCAAATCCCTCTGCAATGCCACGTTTTCCAGTTGGTGATATCTGAAAAGTCTAAGGAGATGCTCTGTCTTGCTTGGCAAAGGAGAGCTGCAGCTGAAAGTGGCAACAAAAAAGCGTGAAATGAATGTTTGAGCTATCAAGATGCTCTGGAAGCTTGCCACGTGCCTTCAGACTTCTAGTTTCATCCGCATTGCATTTTAAAATTACATCCACTTTGTTATCCTGATAGTCCTGCAGACCAACCAACATAATGTCTGAGGCCTGGAGGTGCCAACTGACTCGCTGAGTTGCTGACTTTTTGGGTAGGGTGGCGGCAGCGGCTGCTCTGAGACTGGGAAAGGGCGACGCCAGAAATGTGCAGGACAAAGCAGAGGCAGTGGGCCCTGGTGCAAGCGCTGATCAAGACGCCTCAATGTTATACTGTCAAATAAAAATAAGGATATAAAATCGCTGGGAAAACCGGACGTCCATGTGAAAAGGAATGAAGCAAGATCCCTGCCACACACCACATACAAAAATCAACTCAAAGTGAATCAAAGACCTATGTGTAAGAACCAGAACTGTACAACTCCTAGAAGAAAACAGGGCAGCATCTTCAGGACCTTACATTGGGCAATGGTTTCTTAGACTTTACACCCAAAGCACAAGCAGCAAAGGGAAAAAAATAAATAGGACCTTATCAAAATTTAAAACCTTTGGTTTTAACCGGTATCCTTTCCTTGTAATAAATGAAACTGTGAATATAAAAGGTTTCAGTGATCATTGTGAGCCTTTCCAGCAAACTATTGAACCCAGTCGTAGCTGTGGAGTCTCTCAAACTTGCAGCCAGCCCTGCAGAGCCCCACACCTGCAGCTGCTGGCTTAAGCGAGCGCAGTCTTGTGAGAACGTGCCCTTCTGACTTTGGAGTTTGGCTCAATTCCACTGTAGTTTCCGTACTCTGAAACTGCTCTTGCCTGAGTCACCATTCACTCAGCAGGTACGTACTGAGAACACACTCTGTGCTCTAGCTAGACAATGGGAGTACAAACACAAACAGCCAGGCAGGACCTGTGGAGCTCACGGCCCAGGGGGTATCGACACGTAGCCGAACAACCACAGTGCCTGTGATGAGGGCTGTGCAGCGGGTGAGAGGAGCGCACGGAGGGCACAACGTAGCATCAGGAAGTACTCCTCGGAGAAGTGACCTAAAGCTGAGAAAAAGGAACAGGACTTAGCTAGGCAAAGAAGGGAAGAAATTTCCAAATGACTGGGAAGAAAAAAACGCATGATATTTTTAAGATACAAATCTCATCAAATCACTCTCTTGCTTGAACCCTTCAGAAGTTCCCCCTTCATACCCATAAAACTGCAGAACAGGTTCTTGTTCACTATTTTATCCCCGTTGCGCTCATAGTAGGAACTCAATAAATTTTGGGAATACAAAAGAATTAACATCCAAAATACAAAATAATTAACAGGACTTTCACAAATGATACATTAAAAGTGCAGAACAGAATGGAATTTGCTAACTTTCCTGGGAGACTGTTATTATTTGTTAAAGTGTTACAAGAAATCTAGTATTTATATAATGTCTAGTACAATGTCTATTGCATAGTTTGTGCTTAATAAATTTGTTGAATACAAAAAAAAAAAAGAAGGAAATGACGGATATGTAAACTGCAGGAAAGGTGATCCCTGTTGTACGGTGGCAGAAACGTGGGGAAACTGAGTCCTGGTGTCGGTTGGAAGGCGGAGCTTGAAAGTGGTGGGCTTGGATATTGAGCTGAGGTTTCCAAGCTAAGGGTAAGAGGTGCCCCCTGGCTTCCCCTCGCAGCCGGCACTGCAATGTGAGAGGAAAGGGACAAGCGAGGAATGAACTCTGAAACAGAGAAACCAGAAATTGATGGTTTGGAAAATTCTGAGCAAAAAAGCCTGCTGGAAGGTTGCGAGGGCTATTGCACGGGATTGGGGGACACCTTGGAGAGTGCCCACATCTTGGCAGTTTTAAGTTTTCCAACCCATGAACATGGGACAAACTTCTCCTTTCTTAGGTCTTCTTTAAACTCAGCAGTGTTTTGTATTTTTCAGTAGACAGGTCTTTTACCTCCCTGGTTAAATTTATTCTGAGGTATTTTATTCTTTTAGATGCTATTGTAAATGGAATTGTTTTCTTGATTTCCTTTTCAGATTGTTCATTACTGGTGCATAAAAACCAGTTGACTTCAGCAAGTTTATCTTGTATCCTGAAATTTTGCTGAATTTATTAGTTCCAGTAACTATTGTGGATTTTTCAAGGTTTTTCTATATATACGATCATGGCAAACAGGAAAGTTTAACTTCTTTTAACTTTCATTTCTTTCTCTTGCCTAACTGCTTTGGCAAGAACTTCCAGCACAGAGTTGAATAAGGGTGGTGGCGGCGGGCATCCTTGTCTTGTTCCTGTCCTTAGCGGGAAGCTTTCAGACTCTCCCCACTGAGTATGATGTTGGCTGTGGGCTGTTTCCATAGCTCCTGCCAGTTTGCTGTCATCCGGGTGTACAGACTGATTTTGAAGCTTCCAACTCTGCCATCTTCCCACAGTCCTCTCCCTACCTGCAGCTTTTGTTTGTTTGTTTTCAGTTTTAATCATGGCTCTCATTTATGAGCTTGCCTTTGGCTGTGGGTAACAGAAAACCCAAGCCAAGACAGCATAAACTGTAAAATTTTAAACTGTATTTCACATGGCATGAAATCTGACACAAGAGCATCTGCTCTCCAAGGCTGGTTACCAGGGACCCGGCTTCTTCCTGGCGTTCTCTGCTGTCTTCCTCAGCAGGTGAGCTGGCTCCTCCTGAGGTCCCAAGACGGTGCTTATGTCTTTTTATTTACAAGATGACTTTTTTTCAGTATCCAAAACTCTAGTCAGCAGTTCTTGTGTTTTGGTGGCCGGTGGAGCATGAGGAAACTTGCAGTCTTCTCCCTGATAGCATTGCATTCCCGTACAGTAAAACTTGCGTGGATATTTGCTATGCAAATACAGACAGCTTCCACCTCTGGTAACATCCCTGTGCATAAAACGTACACATTCCCTTTTTGTTCCCTATCTCTGCATCATGATAAAAATTATACTGGTTATGCTTAACACATTTCCTTTCAAGGAAATATTTACAAATTTGTTTTCCTTTGCGCTCTGCTGTAGGTTGGTTGACGAACCCCTGGCTCGTTTCACACCCTGCTCCCTGGGTTCACCACCGTCCTACAGTAAGCTGGTTTTCCTCAGGAACCAGCAGTCCTTTGTTTCTGGTGCCAGCCCATTTCACCTCATTTTCTTCTGCTCACCATTCTTGTGAGCAGCTTTATGATTTTTATTTTTTGTTTAACAGCTTGCTGGGTGTCTCTCACCCCCGCTCTCCATAGATCCCTCGGGAATCAGTAAGAGCTGGCTAAAACCTGCCGTTCCTTTCGCTCCTATCTACTGGTGCCGGCTGCAGATCATCGCCGCCGCTACAGGCCTCACAGTCCCCCTTCCCGACCTGCCACGTGGCAGACACTTCCAGGATACTGCGGAGTTTCTCGAGTGCCTAAACTTGACTTCCCGTAGTTTGTTCTTTTCTTGTGTTTCTTCAACTTCTGTGTCATCTACTTCATCATCGATCCCAGACGGGGTCTCCTCCCAGCCGCAAGCCCGCCAGCTGCAGGGAAACCAGCCCCATCTCTGCAGTTTCAGCTGCAGCCCACATATAGAACGCAAACAAAGCACATAAAAGCAACCCTCAAGAGGTTCTCAAATAAAAATTTACATGCAGTGATCAAAACACCCCCCTAACCACCCCCCAAGCCAACCCGGGTTTCACAACAGAAGCACTCCCTGACCCACCAGGCACCTCTGGTTGACCCAGGACGGTGCTGACTTCACCCGGCAGGTGGGGGGGGGGCAGTGGATCCTGCACCCCATTGCTTAGCTGGATGGGGACACACCCCCACGGGGCCAGAAGAGGAGGTGGGCCTCGGGTCAGGGTGACCCAGGTGGCTCCGTCGGTGACGTTCAGGGCAGAGCTGCTGAGTAAGACCAGCAAAGTGCAAGGAGGGCTGCACGAGACAAGACAGAGAAAGTGGGTAGGGAGGATGACAACCCCGATACGCTGACCACGCCAGCCACGACGCAAGGGGAAAATGAACGAACCACTGATGGGAGGGAGGGGACATCGGCCTGGGGCTGGGAAGGGTCACTCATGCCGGGCAAAGTTACTGCAGCACTCACAACTCTTGGTTCGATGGACAAGAGTCAACAACAAAGACAACACGATCCACCTCGCGGTGACTCTAACACTCGTACAGAAACGATAATTCTGTTAACGCATTAAAAGGCCAGGGCTGGGGTCTTGGGATTGGTTTCCTCGGTGCTCTGGGAATTTAAAGGCGTAGCGAAAGCGAGTGGCCAGGACATCTTCTCACACCTGCGTCAGAATCCATGCCACCTGCCCAAAGCCCTCCTGGCTGCCCACGGGCTTGGAGTGAAAGCCCAGGTCTCTGTGCAGCAAAAGATCTATCACCCCACCCCTTGCTCCAGCCACCCCAGCCTCCCTGCCTTAATTTAAAACCACCACAGGGTACCCACCCTCTGGCCACAAATTGTTTACAGTCCTCCCAAATGCAAAATTCATGCATCTCTTCCCACAGCCTCGGAAAGTTTCCTCCTACTCCGGCGCCAGCCCCAAGTCCAGTGGGCGCGAGGCACCTCGGACGCGCTTCCTTAAGTCCAGCTCCCGAGACGAGTGCCTCTAAATCGGAAGACCTGGGGGGGCTGAAGAGCAGTAACTGGACCCCCACCCAGCCCCAACATGTGACAGGGCACAGGGAGGCGGACACCCTGTGGGCCTTTGCCTGCATGCTGGAGGCTGCAGACATACTGTAAACACGATCTCGGTTGAGGTGTGGCCACCGAGTGAGGAAGGGCTTCAGTCCGGATCACGGGGTCCTCTGTAAGAGGACAGTGAAGCCGAGAGAGAGGGAGAGCCACGGGCACAGCCAGACGCCAGGAGTCAACGGAACCCAGGAAAGTCGCCAAGGACCCCGAAGATTGCCGGCAGCCAGAAGACAGCAACCCGGGCGGAAGCCAGCCTTCTGGCCGCTGAAACTGTGAGCCAGTCAATGCCGGTTAAGCTGTCCCCCAGAAGTGGAAGTCAAGGGCAAGCCGCGGGCCAGAGGTGGCCAAACCCAGCACTCAGTTCAAAGGGCAGCAGCCAATGAGTGTTTGTGAGCCAGACACTCCCGACGGGAGAAGCTGCCAGGAGACCCACGACCAGGTCCGCAGCCCACCAGGCCCCACCTGGAAACGCAGCAGCAGGAAGCACCGCCTGTCTGCTCGGGCCGGACACCAGGAGGGACAGCACCGGCGCCGTCGGGCCCGGCTGCAAGCCCCTCTTCCTCTCCAGGAAGGGCTGCAGAAAGGGCGCGAGGGACCTTCAGAGAAACAGGTGTCCCTGAGGCGCTTTCCCGCTCCATCCTCCCACCTGAGGGTGGCCCTGAGCACGTGCAAGGGAGGGTCAAGCAGAAACACAAACAAAAGCAGGAAGCGCTGTCTCCTGCGGGTCTCACTGCGGTGAGTTCACTAGAGGAAGCCGCCCACAGAGCGCTTCCAACGCGCCTTTGTCTCGGCGCCCCGCTGAAGGCCAAGCCTTCCAGAAGCACCGCCGCCAGACAGCTTCTCAGCCTTCTCAAGTCTTCCGCCCTCGGCTTCATTTATAACCAGGTTTTCTCCGCTGTTCTCTGAAGTGGCTGAAAACATTGAATACCACTAAGCGCTGGCTCACCCACGCATCCCCCGTTTCAGGTTCCTCGGCTGCCCACACAACACCCTGCAGCAGGGCAGCTTAAGCGCAGGAAATGTATTGCTCACGTTTTAAGGCTGGGAAACAAAGTCTAAATCAAGGTGTCTTCAAGGCAATGCTTTCTCCCCAGAAACTGGCTTTCTGGGGCTGCTGCCAACAGTCCGGGGCTCCTGTCACACGGCAAGGCCCGTGGCGGTGCCCACCAGGCTCAGGGAACTTTGGCTTCTTGTTTCCAGGGCTTTCTCTCTGTATCCGTAATGCAGTGGCCCCAGCTTCCCTGAAGCCCTCACGAGTTCCCACTTGCAATGGGCTCCCACACCCAGGCAGGCATTAGGTTTCAAATCGTGTTTTTCTGGGACCCACGCAGCTTCGTGCCCCCACCCCGCCCTCCCATGCTCATCGCTCTGCTCTTGCAGTTTAGTATGAGCAGGAATCCAGGAGATCCCTTCCACGCTCTGCCTACAGATCTCCTCGGTTGGGTCGGCCAGGTCACGAGGCCTATCTCCTGCTTTCCACCGTCCCACAGGCCACAGCGTCACCCAACCTTCCAACATTATGTACGCAACAAGGACCCACTCGGTCTGGTCTCCAAGACTCTCCACGCCTCCCGCCAGCCCTGTCTCCCCAAGTCTACAAGTCTCCCCCAACAGGTTCACACGAAACCCAGGCTTTCCCACACATGCACTCCAGAGCACTCGCTGCTTGGCACAAGGCCACGCCACAGCCCAGGCATGCACCCCACTCACCTCACACCCACGGCCCAGGCCTGCACCCCATACTCCTCAGGGCCGGCACCTGCGGCCCTCTGGGTTCAAGGCTTTTTCCAGATGGCACCTCCTCAGGCATCACCCAAGGCCCCAGAGAACAGCCCCTGCCCCTGCCGGCCGCTGCCCCACGCACCCTGCACACTCAGCCTGTCTCCAGGGCACTGCTCCCGGTCCTGCCCTAGGGCCCACCAGCCACGCACGGCACACTAGGAGCTCAGTGC
>PVKY010004238.1:0-19675 GCA_004027775.1 Bradypus variegatus
CCACCCATTGGGTGGGTCTGAATTAAATTACTGGCTCACTATAAAAGATCAGACAGAAGGAGCGAGCTTGCTACAACCAAGAGGGACACTTTGAAGAAAGCCCAGGAAATAGATGAGAGACATTTTGAAGATGGCCGTTGAAAGCAGACTCTTGCTCTGGAGAAGTTAAGAGAGGACAGATACCCCAAGTGCAACTAAGAGTGACATTTTTGAAGAACTGCAGCCTAGAGAGGAACATCCTGGGAGAAAGCCATTTTGAAACCAGAACTTTGGAGCAGACGCCAGCCATGTGCCTTCCCAGCTAACAGAGGTTTTCCAGACACCACTGGCCATCCTCCAGTGAAGGTACCCAATTGGTGATGTGTTACTTTGGACACTTTATGGCCTTAAGACTGTAACTGTGTAACCAAATAAACCCTCTTGTATAAAACCCAACCCATCTCTGGTGTTTTGCATTCCGGCAGTATTAGCAAACCAGAACAAGTACAAAATCAGGGTGTCAGCAGGATCATGCTTTCTCTGAAGTCTGTAGCGTCCTGGCTGCAGCTTGCCAGCAGTCTGGAACTTAATTGCTGTCTCCATTACATGACCATCTCTTTCCCCATCCATCTTCTACTGTGTCCAGATTTCCTCTGCTTATAAGGACTCCAGTCATATTTGATGAAGGCCCACCCTGATTCAATTTGGCCTCACCTTAACTAAAAACATCTTCAAAGATCTTATTTACAAAGGGGTTCACATCCGCAAGACCGAGGTTAAGGCTTAAACATGTCTTTGTGGGATACATGATTCAATCCGTAGGGATACATGATTCAATCCGTAACACGCTTCAACTCAGTATTGTGCCTCTGTTTCCTAAATAGTCTGTGATTAAGTGACACTGAACTTGGAACTGTTCTTCAGATTTATTGTGCCCTTTCACAGTGCCATAATTTTGTACATACTGTTTTTAATATGAAGGCCTTTTCCTCTACTCTCTATGTGGCCAGTAGCTCATTAAAGATCCAAGTCAGATATCACCTCCTTTGTGGAACTCTGTGCCCTAGGATGAGTCAGTTGCTTTCCTTCATGCCCCCATGACTCTTTATACATGTCTGTTTATAATTTTTATTGGTATTTCTGTTTCTACTTCCCCCCAAACTATTTTATTCATTTCTGTATTTGCCTTGCTTACTTAGCACCGTGCCCAATACTTTATTAATATGAAGGTACATTGAGTTAATCAATGAGAGTGCCTTGCCTGCTCTTTAGGGCTGGTCTTTCCCTTTATAAGACTGTTTGTCTTGCAGGAAGTTTCCTTAAGCATAATTGCTAACTTCCTTTAGTTGTGAGCTGGTAATGGTGAGAGAGTATCTGGGTGAAAGGGAATGGTGTTTAATATAACCTGAGGGCAAAGTGTGGGGCTGGTGCCAGTCCTGTGGGTTTCTTCCACCCTAGTTGAGCATTATGAGGAAAGAAAACTGAACCACACCTTTCCTCTGAAATCTTTGTGTGTGAGAGAGACAATACTGATGAGGGTGTGGTAGATGTGTTGGAGAAGGAACTGTGAGCTTGGCCAGGGCCAACGGCTATTTAGGTGCTTTTTCCCTTTCCTACCAGCCATCTTGAGTTCTCTTGTGAGAGTGTCATGTCACATCTCTGGAGTAGGTTTTGGGTGTGTCTAACAGTAATGGGAGATATGTGTGTATTCGGCAGTGTGTCCCTGTGTTCTTTGCTAGAATTAAAATAGTTCTCCTCTTTTGGTTGGCTCTGAATTTCCATCTCTCAAGAATATTCAGGCAATTAAGAATGTATTTGCCCATCTCCCAGAAGCTTTTGGGTGGGTTCCTCTGGAGAGACTTGAGATAGGTAGAGAAAAGCTTTCAGCTGTTTCAGAGGGCTAAAGTCAGATCAGGATTGGATTTCTTGATGATTCATTCATTCATGCATTCATTTATTCATTCATTTAAGCATCCATATATTCAACAAATATTTATTGAACTCCTAAGCACTTCCTCTAGGCACTGGGATTACTAAAAATTATAGAACTTTGCCCTCGAAGAGCTTACATTCTAGTAGGGAAGATAGACAAATAGGCAAATAAATAATTTCAGATAGTAAAAACTGCTAAGAATAAAGTAGGACTAGGAGGCTAGAAAATGAAGATAGGAAGATGTACTGCTTAGATAGAATTGTTAAGTAAGGCCTCTGAGGAGTTGGCATTTGAAAAGAACTGAATGATGTGAGAATGTGAAGATCGGGGAAAAACAGTCCAGGCAGAAGGAGCAGAAAATATTCAAGAAGGCCACTATGATTAAATTATAGGTGAGGAGGAGAATGGTAGGAAAAGGTAGTCACAGGTCAGATTATGTAGTAACCTATAGGCCGAGATAAGGAATTTAGATTATTGCTAGTGTGCCAGGAAATCATTGGAGGGTATTCAGCAGGGGAGAGAAGTAATATGTTAGGTTTTAAAAATATTGCTCTGATTGCTGTTGTGGAGAGTAATTCTTGGGGACAAGAATGGAAGCATGAGGACCAGACAGGAAGCTCTTGCACTGGTGAGACATATTTAGAGGGTTGAAGTGTAGAGATTGTTGATGAATAAGATATTGGGGTAAAGAAAAGAGAAAATGAGGATGATGCCCAGGATTTTGGCCTGAGCATGTAGGTAAATGTAGGTATCATTTGTGGAGTTGGAGAAGGCTGGGGAAGCAATAGGTTTGGTGGTAGAAATCATGAGTTCTGTTTGAAACATGTTAAATTTAGGTCCCAACTAGCTATACAAGTGGGAAGTGTGTACGTGCATATATATATGTGTCTGATTTTCAGTGGAGTAGTGGTTCTCAGTCTCTTCCTGCTTGGGAGTAGAGAGGCAAACTTCTATTTATCTCTTCTATTCTCTTTCTTTGAATTAGATTTACAGTTCTGGACTGGATAGTGACCTCTGGTCTCTCCACTTCAGCCTGGTGTATTCTCTGGCTCCATGGCCAGCTACTGGCTTCTACAGACCAGATGAAGCAGACCGGAGACACAAGTGGAGAAAGCCTCCAGCTGGCAAATCCTCAGAGTGTGGCTTTCTGGCTGCTGGCCCTGCCCAGCCTGCCTCATGGAAAAGATGAACTGGCTGAGCAGACTGGCCTCCCGGGGCCCTGGGCACCGTGTGCCTCAAGGGGCCAGTCCACAGGCCCCTGTCATGGCTGACCCTGAGACCTGTCTCATGGTCTTCAAAAATCACTGGTCTCAGGTAGGAGACTATATGCTAGAGGGCCTGGCCCACTGGCTTCCTCAGTCCTCCTAACCTTATGTGGTCTTTCTGTATCCTGTTAATCATCTTATCTTAGATTCCTTCCATCTTCTGTCCTGTTTTCTAGGTGGTACGAATCCTTGAACGGCAAGGCCCTCGGGCAGCTCCTGGGGGTGCAGATGATCTCAGTGCTGTGCGCAACCATACTTATCAGATGTTGACACTGTTGGCAGAGGATCGTGCAGTACCCTCGGCCCCCATGACCCCTGGGCCCCTTTTGGAGTTTGCTCTGCACGAGGATCTGTTGACCCGCGTGTTGGCATGGCAGCTGCAGTGGGATGAGCTTGGGGATGGGGTTGAGGAACGGCGGGCTGAGCAACTGAAACTATTTGAGATGCTAGTGAGTGAATCGCCCCAACCGCTGTTGCGGCATGGCCCAGTTCGTGAGGCTCTGCTGACCCTGCTGGATGCCTGTGGTCGCCCTGTGCCCAGTAGCCCAGCACTGGATGAGGGCCTGGTGCTACTTCTCAGCCAGCTGTGTGTTTGTGTGGCCCGGGAGCCTTCGTTGCTCGAATTTTTCCTGCAGCCACCTCCTGAGCCTGGAGCTGCTCCCCGTCTTCTCCTTTTTTCTCGCCTTGTCCCTTTCGTCCATCGAGAGGGCACCCTGGGCCAGCAGGCCCGTGATGCCCTACTCCTACTCATGGCTCTGTCAGCTGGGAGCCCCACTGTGGGCCGCTACATCGCAGATCACTCTTACTTCTGCCCGGTCAGCACCCCTTGGGATGGGGGTAGGGTATGGTGTGTATATACTAGACAGTGTTTCCTACCCAGGAGATATGGAGGGGCTGTGGCTTAGGGCCCTCTCCCCAAGGAAGTAGCCCCTTGGGTTTGGGGGAGTTTGGTTGGAGATGAAACATGGGTTTAGGTTGATGGGGCAGGTACTAAGACTCTTTGTGGGCCAGTGTTCCCAGGTGATGTCTGGGTACATTGGGTAGCTAAAAACCTTCTCTAAAATCGCTCGTCCCCTTACTCCCATCAAAACTCTGAATTAATACCTCCCCCATCCCCCCATTTTATATTGTTTTGAGTTTTTGGTAACCTGTCCTTGGGGGTGGCCCTAGGTGCTGGCCACAGGGCTGAGTGCCCTGTACTCCTCACTGCCCCGAAAGATTGAGGTTCCAGGGGATGATTGGCACTGCCTGCGACGGGAGGATTGGCTAGGAGTGCCAGCCCTTGCTCTCTTCATGAGTTCCCTAGAGTTCTGCAATGCAGTCATTCAGGTAGGACTCGGGTTCCCTGCAGGTCTGGTCCTTGGTCATTCTGGGAAGATGGGTTGGTGGTGTGCATTCTCTGGAGTTCTGTGGTTCTGCCATCTTGGCAGTAGGGTACCTTCCTGTATTGCACCATTCTGTTCTCTTCCAGACAGTGGTCCCCCTCACAGTCCTCTTTTCTCTTCCTCGTGCTCCTACAGGTGGCTCACCCCCTCGTGCAGAAGCAGTTGGTTGATTATATCCATAATGGGTTCCTGGTGCCTGTCATGGGCCCTGCCCTGCACAAGGTGAGAGTCATGGGTGGCAAGACAGATAAGGGATTAGGCTGAAGGATGGTAACCCCAGTGCCAGGACCAATGTGGGAGGTAGTGGGCTGGGTACTCCTCCTTTTTCCCATCCTTTGCTCCTGGGTCCTCCTTAGAACTCAGAAAATAACTCTGCTCAGATATATGCAGGGGAACCCTAAGTTTCCAAACTGTCCCTTCCCTTCCTCCAGACCTCTGTGGAAGAGATGATAGCCAGTACTGCCTATCTGGAACTTTTCCTACGGAGTATCTCAGAACCTGCCTTGCTCCGTACCTTCCTGCGATTCCTGTTGTTACACCGGCATGACACCCACACCATCCTTGACACCCTCGTTGCCCGTATTGGCAGCAACTCCCGGGTATGGCCCCTACCTCTGTCCTGGCTTACCTGGGTGAGCCATCTTCTCTCTCTGACCTTTGTTCTGGGAGCATGTTTCTGTCCTTCTTTAGTCATTGCTTCTAGTAATCACTTGAAAATTAGGTAGTATTCATTTTATAGTATTAAACTTTTAACTTTTTTTGGATACAGATTTGAATCTACTCTCCTGCTTTTGTAATACATGAATCTAGAGCACAGTTAACTTTTCTGGATGACTTTGGTTGCTCTTCAAGACTATAGTTTTGCTATTGTGCTGTGCCTGTAATGTCGCATTAGCCTGGGCCATGGACTTCATGCATCTGTTTTGGCTCTGGGAACATTTTTGTTTCCTTCCTTTATTCCAAATAGTTGAAGTCCCTGAATCCTTGTATTTAAAATGGGAGAGTTTCTTTGGTTACTAAGAGTTCTGGAAAACTGTTGTAGATAATTGAGGTACCTGGTAGTAGGAGTTCAGGTAAGTGAGTTTCCTGGATAGCTGTGTTTTATATAGGTGAGGTTTCTGAATAACTAAACTAGGGTATATATGAGATATTGCAGACTGACGCTGATTAGACCAGTGTTTCTTAGCCAGCTGTACATGACAGAATCTCTGTGGAGCTTTGATGATGACAATTACAAGAACAGACTTTAAGCTCTGCCTCAGATCTCTTGAATCTCTGGAAGTAGACCCAGGGCATGTGTATTTTTAAAATGTTCTAAAAAGTAATTATGATACATGTTAAGAATTACTGGTATAAAACAATAGGGAATTGATGTCAAAGCTTTAATTTTACAGATACCAAAAAGTTTTATTTCTCATGCTGAAGTTAAGCCATAGTCCTATGTCTGTCTGGCCTCAAGGAATGTCCTCTTCATGTTTAGGGAGAGATGGTTTCCTTCTTAAGGCTGATTTTTTTTCCCTGTGCTGGGTTCCACCCATCTTCCTTTTGTCTTAATCTTATCCTAACTGCTCCTTTGTTATTCTTCTTCAACTGTTTTTAATTCTTAGCACTTATTTCTATTAATCTGCCATTTGGTCCCTAATCTCAGGAATCTTTCATGTTCTTGGGGTATTTCTTCTTGGTTCCCAGTTCTTAGAGGAGCCAAATCTCTTCTAATTTCAGCATACTCACATTAAACATACTGATGCTTTGCTTTCCACTCTCTGGCCCTTTCTAAGCTTGATCCTGTTGGCCTGGCTTTTAATTGTAATTTATATAGTCTATGTTTTCTGCCTTTAAGTGAATCATGCTGACTAGCCAGTCTATGTGCCTATCTGTATTAGTTTCCTACTGCTGCCATAACAAATTACCATGAATTTAGTGGCTTAACACAGTACACATTTATTAGCTTACAGTTCTGTAGGTTATATGTCTGACATGGATTTCACTGGACCAAAGTCAAGGTGTTGGCAGGGCTGTGTTCCTTTCTGAAAGCTCTAGGAGATGATCTGTTTACTTGCTCATTTGGGTTGTTGGCAGAATTCATTTCCTTGTGATTATAAGACTGTGGTCCCCATTTTCTTGCTGGCTGTTAGCTGAGGGCTGTTCCCATCTTCTAGAGGCCAACCCATTTCCTTGGCTCACAGCCCCCTTCTTACATCTTCAAAGCCAGCAATGGTAGGTTGAGTCCTCTCATGTTTCAAATCTCCGTTTCTTTGAGCTGGGAAAGGTTCTCTGCCTTTAAGGCCTCTTGTGGTTTGATTGGCCCCAGTTAGATAATCCAGGATAGTCTCTCCCATCTCAATTTAATAAGGTTATTGATTAATAACCTTAAACACACAAAATCCTTTTTGCCATGTAAACTAACATTCACAATTTTTGGAGGATTAGGACACGGGCATCTTTGGTGGACCATTATGCCTTCTACACTTTTAGTCAGTCTGAGTGTTTTCATCACTAAAGTGGCCATTTAGTTAAGCCTCCTGAATATTCGTGCTGTCGGAGATGCAAACAGGTTATCTCATCTCTTTCCCACTATGTTGTTGGCTTTAATTCTCCTGCAGTCTTTCAGCAAATGATGGGTACCTAGACTCTTCCAAGTAGTTAGACTCAGGCCCAGTAGCTGTCCTCAGAGAGCTCAAGTTGTCTGTCATTCTTGCCACAAGGGAAGTACAGAGAAAGTACTCTGGGGATTCAGTGGAGTGAGGGAGAGCTTCCATGTTTCTTTTCTCCTGGTCTAGCCAGAGTAGAATCGCCATTCGTCTTTTTCTAAAACAAGATTTCCCTTGTCTGGACCCACCTCCTTTTTATTTTTCCTGTCAGCTTCCCTTAAGCCCCACCCTCCACCAAAGTTTTGGTATATTTAATAAAATGGCTTTCTTGAGCTTTTCTTTATCCCATTTTTGAGAGATACACTGGTGTTTGAGAGGTGACTCACCTCCTTGTTTATAGCCCCACCACTTCCCAGTTGGGATTCTTCCAGGTTCCTCTGATTTCTTGATAGGCATTCAGTTACTGTGCTGCTACAGTCTCTACTGACAGGCATTCATTTATTAACCATGTTGCTTGTTGCTATTGTCTTCTTTTAGTCATTTACTCAGTCACAGTATTCCTTAGGGTTTCTTTTCATGGGCGTTCACTCCATTTAAGTATTGTTGGAGTCTCTACTGACAGGCATATATTGCAAGAATCTGCTGACATGTGGTATGGTCTGTGGAAGTCCACTGAGCCTAGCTCATGGTTTATTCCTATCTGAATAGTAAAGTATTGACCACAAAGATCATGTAACCATTTAGTTAATACTTGAATGGCTGTGCACATTTATTCCTCTAGGAGTGATTGGGTAGGGCTGAGGGTGGTGATGGTGGTTCCCATTTGGTGAACAAGCTTGGAGGGTGGAGAGCTGTTATGGTGACTCCCGTCCTCCTCCTCCACCCCTCCCCCAGCTCTGCATGGTCTCTCTGAGTCTCTTCAGGACCCTCCTGAACCTCAGCTGTGAGGATGTCCTGCTGCAGCTGGTTCTCAGGTAACTGTGGGGGCAGGGCTGAGGGATGGCTGACGCCGAACCTGCAGGGCTCTTAGGACCTTGTGCATTTCTGGGATGATGGGCTGAATTGGGGCTGCTCATTGTTTTCTTTTGGAGCCTAGCTTAGCCATATAGTTCCCATTGCCCTGATGTTCTCCTAGGTTGTGTCTTTCCTTCCTGATCCACCCCATGTTCCCTTTCTGCTGTTTTTCCCAGGTATCTTGTCCCGTGTAACCATGTGATGCTGAGCCAGAAGCCAGCTGTGCGTGATGTGGACCTATATGGACGAGCAGCTGACAAGTTTCTCTCCCTAATCCCATGCTGTTGCCGGCACCGTGCCTCCAGCCCACCCCGTCCAGAGCATGCCTCGTGGGCACGAGGTGGGACTAGCAGAGAGGCAGGGAGAAGCAGGGACACCATGGGTATGGTTCTGGGCTCTGTAAGAACTTATCAAGAAGGTGGGGTTAGGGTGAGGGGAACTATGTGGCCATGAATGGCATACCTTCTTTGGGAGATTGACAAGGGGTCCTGCAGGGAGGATCCTTAATCCCCTCAGAAAAATTTAGGGTGGAACTTGTAAGCAAAGATGTTCCTGTTCTTCACTCCAATCTTATACTCTTCCTGTTTTTATTGTTTCTTTGGTGGTGGTGGTGAGAGGGGATGGTGGATGGAGAAAAGTTTAATCTGAAAGATGGAGAGTCAGCTATTTGAATAGGTCCTATGCTTCTCCCTTTTCATTGCCTTCTCTTTCAATCTCTCTGGGTGTCTTCCTTCTTTTAGACCTCTGTTTCTTTGATCCCTTTTATGTTTTTTCCCCCTCTGTAGGCCCTGGAAGCCCAAGTGTTGACTCCTCTTCTGTGGTAACAGTACCTCGGCCCTCCACACCATCTCGTCTGGCTCTCTTCCTGCGACAGCAGAGCCTGGGTGGCTCTGAGTCCCCAGGCCCAGCCCCTTGCTCCCCAGGGCTTGCTGCTTCTCCAGCCTCCAGCCCTGGTCGACGGCTCAGCCCTGCAGAGGAGCCTGGTGAGCTGGAAGACAATTACCTGGAGTATCTGCGTGAGGCGCGCCGTGGCGTAGACCACTGTGTCCGAGCCTGCCGTGCCTGGTCTGCCCCCTATGATGGCGAGCGGCCCCCTCCTGAGCCCAGTCCTGTTGGCTCCCGGACTAAGAAACGCAGCCTACTGCCTGAGGAGGACAGGGACAATGTGGGGGAAGGGGAGGAGGAAGAGCTTGGGAATAGAGGGCTGGCTGGGTGTGCAGGGGAGGGCCCTGGCCACCTGCTCCATCCCCAGCTCAATGGGGTTCCAGGACCATGGCCTGAGGGTGCCAAGAAGGTTCGCCGGGTGCCAGAGGAGGGAGCTGGGGAACTGTTAGAGGGCACCCCTGGGGGCATAGCAGGACTAGAGGGCTTTGGGCAGGAGCTCCAGGAGCTGGAGGTGGCGTTGAGCAATGGGGGGGCTGGCTCAGAGCCTCCCCTAGAGCCTTCACTACCTCTTGAGGAGGAGGAGGCCTACGAGAGCTTCAGCTGTCCCCCAGAGCCCCCTGGCCCCTTCCTCAGCAGCCCTTTGCGGACTCTCAACCAGCTGCCAAGCCAGCCCTTCACTGGTAAGCTACTTAGCCTAGGCCTTCTCCTTTGTGTAATCTCTGCATGTTCTTGACATGTTTGTGCTGATTCCTGAGACTTCTTGGCCCATGTAATTTCTGTGTCATTGCCTATTCCCTCATCCATTCTGCTTGGGTTCCTTCCAGATTCATATCATGTCATACTTGTGTCCCGGTGTGTGTCTGTACATTTTCCATGCTTATGCTGGTTTGAAAATGGACTTACGTCTGAGCCTTGTGTATCTGTCCTTATGTGCATGTTCCTTCTCTTTTCCCAGGCTGGCTATTTCCTGGGATGTGTGATCAGGATATTCTGTTTGGTGTCTCTTGGTGAATCACAACAGTATATCTGAACTATATGGAAGGCATATGTGCTGTCTTGTATGATAGTTACCTGTATTCCTCTGTTTCATGTTGTGGGATTGTATGTTTCCCACCAGTTTATCTGTCTGGGTGTTGGGTCTCCTGTCAGCACTGCTGTGATCCCAGGGTCAGCTCTTCTGGTGTTCTTTCTACTACTCTATGCTGGGGAAGTTTCTTCTGTCCCCTGTCCTTGTAATTTGTTGGTTGCTGTGAAGACTTTCTTAAGAGATTTATGTCCGTAGTAAAGACTGAAGCAGCTAGAATGAAATACCTCTTTGAGGGCAAATACCATGAGCTTCCCAGCTCAGTTCTTTAGGGATCTCTAGGATACCCAGGGAGCTAGACCTGACTTCAATGGCTGGGCCACCTCCTCTTTGTTTTGTTTGAAAGCCAGTCCTACAAAGCTCAGCCTTCGTCTTTACTCCCCTCTAATCCTTACTCCCCACCTTCCATCAGGAAATTAAGAAAACAAAACAAAACAAAACTTTTGGGTAGCAGTGTAGTAGTTAAAGCTAAGACCACAGGCTTTGGATTAGACATACCTTGAGTTAGCATCTGATCTGTCATTGCATGTAAATTAGATAGCACAGTGTTGGCACATCTTGAGAACTCAGCAAGTGGTAGCTTTTCACTAGGATTATCATCTCTGAGTGCATGGCAGATTTAAATTGACTGATGCAACCACCTATTATCTGGTAATTTGTAGTCAGGTTGTCATACCTTGATCAGTACCTGGCCTGACTGTGCCTGGGATCTGTTGGCCACCCTACTTTCACAGCCCTAGGGCTTCTGCCATGGAGTCATGACTCGTTCTTGCAGACTATAGAAAATACATCTTTCCGTTTACTTAGCCTCTGCTCTGCTCCTTCATGCTCAGCACCACTAGGAGGTTTTACTATAGACTTGAAACATCATTTGAAGCATCTGCCCTTTTTCCTCGTTGTAAGCCAATCTGAGCTTTACTTATTGTCTTTTCCAAGGAGGTCCCAGGAAAAGAGATGAATAGAAGGACAAAGTTATGTGGTATCATAAAACCCTGTTAAACTAGTTGTTTGGAGCTAATACTAGTAGTAGATGTTCTAAAATCTTTTTCTGGATTTACTGCTTGCTTCATGTTCTTCTGTCTGAATTAAAAATGCAATTCTTAAATATATCCCATTTCCCCCACAAATTCCTGCTCCAGAGGACTGTGATGGTCCTAGAATCTTAGTGCTAGTGATCTGGCTCAAATTGAGGCAATTCCTGAACTACTACAGATGGTATTTTACCCTCTTGTTCCAAGCTCCTGAAGGACAAAGCTGATTTATTCTGTGGTCCCCCAAAGATTTCTCCCCTAACTTTAAGTTGGCCCATATAGTTATCTTCTTTGCCTTTGCTACACTTCTTTTCTGTCTGACCCAGGTCTAGTGTTAACCTCTGTCTTGTGTTTGATCTGATTCTTCTTTTTTGGTCCTAATAACTTTCCCTGCCTGTTCTTTATACTGTCTGCTTCTCTTGGGTGAAGCTTTAAAAAAAAAACTGAGGAATATTATGTAGCTTATAGTTATGATTGAATACTTATTTTGTTAGAACTTGGGCTAAATGCTTATAGTGATATTTCATTGATACTCTTAATAACCATATGAGGTAGGTATGTTTTCTTATTTTACTGAGTAGGAAACTGAAACTTAGAAAATTTTGAGTTATCCAGTAACACACCTTGTAAAGGGTAAAGCTGAAATTTGAAACTAGGTTTGTCTGACTCCACGGTATAAGGTCTGGCTCTTCAGCTCAAATGTGTGTAGAGCTGGAATTTGAATTCTTGGGTCCATATGGTGTCTGTCATCTCATCTCCTCTAGGATAGATGGTCTGGTCATGGGATATTTAAACATACCCAGAGCCTGATGAACAAATAATTTTCATCTAGTTGGTGGGGGTTGGGGGGTTCTCTTGTTTTGGGGAGGAATGTGTGCAGTATTTGCATTGTGTTCAGGCCTTGTATCCTTATGCCCATCCCTCCCCAGGCCCCTTCATGGCTGTGCTCTTTGCCAAACTTGAGAACATGCTGCAGAACTCCGTCTATGTCAACTTCCTGCTGACGGGGCTGGTGGCCCAGCTGGCCTGTCACCCCCAGCCCCTGCTCCGCTCTTTCCTGCTCAACACCAACATGGTCTTCCAGCCCAGTGTCAAGTCCCTGCTGCAGGTGTGCGATGCATGCATGCATGGGTGCGTCCAGGCTCCATGGTGCCTGCAGCTAGAGTGGCTCTTGGGGGGCTGGGAACATGCTTAGAGGGGCTAGAAGGAACTGTGTCAGTCTAGAGCCACTCATAGATGTCATGAAGTTGTGCTTCATAGGTGCTGGGCTCTGTGAAGAATAAGATTGAGAGCTTTGCAGCTTCCCAGGAGGACTTCCCAGCACTGCTTTCCAAAGCCAAGAAGTACCTCATTGCCCGTGGCAAGTTGGACTGGGCTGAGGGCCCTGCAGCAGGATCTGCCCCCCGCCGCTCTGATCCTCTAGGTGAGACCTATCCTACCAGCCCCTCACTACCCTCACTAGACAACTAATTAGCCCAGATTAATTGAGCTCTTATTAAGGGTGAAGCTTGTGCTAGAAACTGGGGAATTGTAGAAAATTGTTCCCAGATTCCTATTTAGAGAAAAGAATGTAGCTCTGTCCCCTAAGAGCCAAATCAGCAGTACCAGCAAAATCTGTGCTTGGAGTTGGGGACAAGCAAGGGGATGGAATAGTCTTTAGATTGAGATATTGTTGCAGTTTGGTAAATAACATGGCATTTGGCATGGGTCTTGAGAGAGATGGCGAGTGGATTATTATGTTCAAGGGACAGAATGAACCATTTAGGTGGAACTGGGGCTTTGGAAGGTGATGGAACACCTGGTTGATAAAGCTGGAAAGATTTGGTCAGAGCCAGAGGTTCTCAGTAGAAGTTGGGCTGGTTGGATCTTTTAGGCAGCAAAACCATTGAAGGTTTTAAAATCTGGGAGCAGAGGATAAGTATGTTAGCTCATGTGCTAGGTGAATTGGAGCTAAGAGAAAATGGAGGTAGGAAGGAAATAGTAGTGGAAATAGGAAGAATTTGCTAAGGTAGAAATGGGAAGGAAGTATTGGCAGAATTGATGAGTGGTTGTGGGGTATAAGGAAGTAGGAAGAGTTAAACATCACCACAAAGTTTTAAATCTAGCTCTTTCATTCAACAAGTATCTGATTACTTGCCATATTGTGCTAGGTGTTATCTTTGGTACAGAGATGTCAGTGAGGTACGAGACATAGTCTCTACTTTCAAAAGCTTATAATCTGGAGAATGACTAGGGGAATATAATAACTGAGGGAGCAGGTTTCCAAAGGTGATAGAAGTAATGGGATATAGAGCACCAGTAAAGGATTGACTTTAGACAGGAAAGGCGTTTGGTGTTTTTTGGTTTCTTTTTCCTTTGAGTCAAAAGAGCAGAGAGCAAGGATGAAATGACATACGTCAATGGAGTTCTGAAGTGTGGAGGGAAGGTTAGGGAATTTATATCATCGTTTATTTGCTACTCAAAGTAGAAAGTAAAATAACATTCTGAGAGCAAGAGAGGCAGAGGTGAGATAGGGGCTTAAGGAGAAAGTGTATGGATTGAAGAGAGAGTATAAGAAGGGTTATTGCATGGCTGTGAAGACCCAGCTGAAATTCCTTACTATGATTTCCTCATGTTCTAGTACTGTGAATATTTCTTACTTTCACATTCCTGGCACTGTGGTCACTGTGGAGGGCCCAGGGATATAAAGGTAAATAAGACATAGTCCAAGCCCCTTAAGTTCATAGATTAGGGCAGGAGGTAGAAGACATGTGAATTAAGTATTAAAGTAAATATAAGAGCAGTAAAATAGAAAGCAGTGGAGGGGAAATTAGGGGTGATTTCCCAGCGAGGTGGAGGTAGCAAAATTAGGCCAGGGAGATTGAAAACAGTAGGGAGAACAAAATTTAGGCAGAGGGAGCTACAGAAGCATGAAAAGTATCTGGAGGGCTTGAGAAAGCAGACAGGTATAGAGTCAAAAGCAGGTGGGTATGGGGAGTTTTGAGAAGAATTGGGGGGGGGGGTAGAGCCTGGTTGTGAGGGACTCTGAAGGGCATGTAGAGCATCTGCCTGTAGCCTGTATTAGGGGTCAGGAGTAGGAGCTGTATAGTGACATAGAGGCTAGAGTCTAGGCCCCAGATAGTGGGTGTGGACCCAGAGCCTGAATCTAGGCAGAAGTATAGAGAGAGGGCAGTGTGAATCTAAGCTGGTATGAAGCTATCTGAGAGGGTGGCTTTGGTTGGTATAGGACAGGGACTGGTGAAAGGTGAAATGGTGGTATAGGAGAGTGGATCTTGGAAGGACACAGTGTAACAGAAATGACATAGTCATTGAACTATGGGTATTGAATTCCTGAGGGTATTTAGGATCAGAGAATGTGGGTCAGGCTTTATAGACTGAGGGAAGGTGCAAACAGGTGACTGGTTCAGGAGAATAATGGGAAGCATGAAGTAAGGGCATGTTATAGATTGAGAAGAAATATCAGTGGTGGTAGAATAGTGACTGGAAAGAGTAGTAGGAGAATCTTTTGGGGCTTGGAGGCATGGAGAAGGAAGAGATCTTGGGTGAATGAAGGGGCTAAAGTGTTGACTGGTCGAAAAGACTGAGGATGAAAGTTGGCTGGGTGAGGAGGCTAGATAGAAGGAGGAAGGCTGGGCAGGCAGCATTTTGGTGTGAGAGTGAGAAAAAGCCCTTCCCTACTCAAGTCCTCAGTAAATTTTGTTTTAGGTTCTTTTGTCCTTTTTTCATGCCTCTAGAGAAGTGCATGAACCTAGGGGTAGGGGAATCTCCTCTCCCAGACCAGGGGAGGTTCCCTGACCCCAGCACCTCCATGATACCCTGTTTCTTCCCAGTGAAGAGCCGGAGGCCGTCCCTGGGGGAGTTGCTCCTGCGGCATGCACACAGTCCAACCAGGGCCCGCCAGGCGGCACAGTTGGTCCTTCAGCCTGGGCGAGATGGAGGAGGACTTGGCCTAGGTGGGGGCTCCCCTGGGGCTTCAACTCCAGTACTAACCCCCCGGAGTGGGGCCCCTGAGCGCCAGGGTGAGGCTCTGCGAGTCAAGAATGCTGTCTACTGTGCAGTCATTTTTCCTGAGTTTCTCAAGGAGTTGGCTGCCATCTCCCAGGCCCATGCTGTCACCTCACCTTTCTTGTTGGATACTTCAGAAGAGGGATCCAGTCCTCCTGTCTCAGACTCTGGGCCCCTCAATCCTTAACTCTCATCCACGGACAATCAGGGCCACAAGTGGCCTGGCTGGAGCCAGGGCGCAGGCTCCTTTTTATGTTTAGAGGCAGTGACAAGAGGACTTTTTTATTTATTTCAGATGAATGTTTTATGGAGAACTTGTTGCAATATGTATAAAAGGGAAATCTCTATCAGTGCTCATTCTTCTTTTCCACCTTTTGTATGGGGCTGGGTCCCCAAAATGGTAGTATGTAGATGGGAGTGGTTGGGGTATTTTCTCTTTGGTGAGGATTTTGACTCCAGGGTTTCAAGGTTTCCCTTCTTCCCTATGTATCATCCCTTAGAGGGTAAAGGGCCATTAAGCCTAGGGAAAAAAGCTAAGAACTCCCCCCCTCCTCCACACTCCAGAAGGAAGAAGCGGTTTGGGCCCACGATGGTTTGAGGGAGCAGCAGCTGATGTTTATTGGGGACCAGTATTCCTATGCCAGATCTGGGGGGTCTGTCCCCCACCTCTTGCTTCAGCCTCAGTTGTCGCTGTCAAATTCCGAGGACAGACCCTGCAGCAGGGGCAGGGACATGGAGTGCCGGTCGGGGTCCCCAGGGTCCCCACCCTGGGCTTCTGGTGGGGGGTTGCGGGAGTTGAAGAGCCAGTTCTCTGCCAGAGTTGGGGATATAGTCACAGCTTGACTCATGCCCTGGTCTTTCTGCCTCCCTAGTTCCTCCCTCCGGTCCTCTGTGCTGTCCCCAACCTCTCACCAGGGCCGTGCTTTCATCTTACCCTCCCCCGGCTCCCTCACTCCATTCTTCTCACCAGGGTCCAGTACACAGTCATGGGTGCCCCATGCATTCCTGGGCTATCCTCTCTGTGCCCTCTCCCTCCTCCACCTTGTCCTATCCCTCTCATCTTCATTTCCCTCAGCAGTACCTGACAGCATCTGGGGTCCCCTCCGGAAGGGGTTTCGTCCCTTGTAGGAGAATCTGGTGGGTCTGCCTTCTGGCCCTTCCTGGGGAGGTGGTGTAGGTGGGGCTGGGACAGGTGGGGGCACATCAGCAGCTTCAGGGGTGTTGGCAAGGGTAGATGTGGGCTCCAGAGTTGGTGTGATGCTGAGGTTGGGTCTGACCCAATTGGCTCCATGGAGCAATGGGTCTTTGGTCAGGGGCTTCTGTGGTCCCAGCACACCCTTGGGCTGCAGTGAAAACTTGAGGCAGGAGAAGGCAACAGGCAGTGCACGCTGTAACTGAAGCAGCTGGGGCTCATGGGCTGTGGGCAATAGCCCCAGCTGCAGCCAGGAGCAGGAGAAGACTTGGTAGATGACATAGATGCTGTGGGTACTTCGGAGCCAGGGAAGAGTCTGCTGTAGGCTCACCTGCCCTGGTGGCAGCAACAGGAAGGCTACCTTCTTGCACAGGCCACCCAAATGCAGGCGAATCCGGCAGGGCTGCCCATCCAGCAGTCGCATCTCTTCATAGGCTATCTCTGCTCGGTCATTTGGTGAGTATTCCCGAATGCAGTGGGCAAAGGCTCCCTCAGATCCTGCCTGTTCCAGGAGACTTGGCAGTGGTCCCACTGGTTGCAGTGCCCGCCGGCCCTGGCGACCTGGTAAAACCAGGCGGGTGTGGGCTGGGCGGTACTGTTTCACTAGCACACCCAGAAGATCATAGCAGGCTGCATCCGACAAGAAAGGTACTGCCACTACACTGGGCCCAAAGCGCTCCTTGATGACCTGCAGGTGGCCAGTTTATAGGTCAGGGACTGAGTAGGGCCAGGAGTTAACTGGTAGCCTACTCTACACTGACCCTCCCACTGTTCACAGTTCAATTACTTCACCACGATTGTGTTCAGACTAGCATACTTTTCTGCTCATCTCCCAGTTCGGTAGTAAAACACTGAATGTCTACTATGCCAAGCTGTTCTAGACACAAGGAATATGTAAAAGAAAGACTTTATCATTGTCCTAATATAACTCAGTCTAGGGGACACAAAATTGTAGAGTTGTCAGCTAAGTAAAATAATAGCAACAAAAGAAGTGATTAACAGTCTTTTTCTCTGATAGAAAGGGGGATGAAAGAAGGTTTCTAAGTGGTAATACTTGAGCTTTGGAGGAATTAGCCAGGTGAGAGAATGGTCAGTTCAGGCAGACGGTGCAACCAGTGAAAAAAACTTGAATCTACAAACCAAGGGAAGAACTTCAGGAACATAATTTGAATATTAACTGAAATGTAGAGTGGTATGAAGAAGGAGAGGCAGACAGGAACTAGATGATGAAAGACCTTGTGTGTATGTGAAGTGACTGGAATGTTATCCAGCAATGGGATGCCACTTGAAGGGCACTGGATAGGAGGGACAGGATCAGATAAATGTTTTAGAAAGGTAATTTTAAATAGGAAGTCATGAAATAAGGAGAGATAGATGAGAGTATTGCAGTACTCCAGGTAAGAGATGATAAGGCCCTAAACTAAAATAATGGGGAAGATACTTAAGATATTAAGGTTATAGAATCAATAGAACTTGGCCTCTGAAGGAGTGTGGGAAAAAGGATCTTCAAGGATTATTCCTGTGTGATTGGTTAGATGAGTGATGACATTAACCAAGTATGGGTATGCAGGAATAGGTTTGGGATGTCCATTCTTACACTGTTTATAGACCCTTAGTATACACCTTTTGCTTAGTTGCAGGGGTTGTAGAGTAAGTTCTTTCAAGGAATTTGAGTCCTTATCTTTGTAATGCTAGTTCCAACATGCTTTTAGGGATTCCAGTTCTCCTTGGTTTTGTCCTTCTTTTGGCCTTTTGGAATTATTTACCCAGCTTTGGACAGTTTATTTTGTGACCAATTGGGAAACCCTGTAAGATCCTGTTTAGTAATTGTACGTAGGTTTCATGGTCTTCACCTATCCAGGATATTGTTGGTTGAGACATCAGGTGCTCTGTTCTGCTAGGGAGCATGGGCACACAAAATTCCCTCTTTGTTCCTGCTTCATGTTTGAACCCTATGCTTAAAGTACTGTACTCCACTCCCTATTCCCAGTCCCCAAATCTCACCTGTGTCCCTACTTACGGTATTGCCCACTTTTCTGGGCTGGTAGAATTCATTAGTGCTTCCTCAAAGCTGCTGTTTTCTGCTACCTAAAGCTATTTTGGAAGTGCTACTCTCTAGCTTAAGAGGAAGGCTAGCTAACTAGCTAACTAGCTCCATCCTTAAGAGGATCCTTAAGAGGATGGAGCTGAGGTAGATTGAAGATGACAGTCTTGTCATCTGGCCAAGGAAATAATTAGTATTCTTTCTTGATATGCATGGAGGAATCCCCTTCCCATTCCTTCTTCTTCACATCACTGAGACATGGAGCACTTTCTTTTGGATGGATGTGGCAGGTTGCAGAACAGAGCTCTGAGAAGGGCCCGTTTTTTTTTTCCAGGGGTGAGAGCAGAGCCCAAGGAGGGTTGGGCATTTTTTGATAGAGTGCTCTGTCCCCACGACAATGAAAGTGTAACTGCAGAATCCTACTTTAGCTGTGACTTTTGTGCCTAGGATCCTGCACAAATGAGATAAATGGTAATGTCTCCAGGAGAATGCCCCTCTAACTGGAGGATTACAACATTTAAAATATCTGGTTGCTTATAGTTCAGGTTTCTGCTAAAAGGCTGAGTCCCTGCCTTAGCTGTAGGCTCTTGCTGAGCACATAGACATTTTCCATGGAGATTTATTGGCTCTTGTTTCTTACCCTTGAGGACCCCAGTGGTTGTCCTAAAATAGGGAAAATAAGGAGTTCAGTTCTTTGCTGGGGTGACTGTGTTCTTTGTGGAGTCACCATCTGAGAACACTACCTGCTGCCATTGAACTTTGATTTCTGGGCTTAGTTCTGTGGAATTTAGAGTTCTTGCAGATTTAGGGTGGCTCTGAAAGGTGATGGTGAAAGATCGTCTTCTTGGATGTACCTTTTGGGTTTGAATTCTAAAGGGGGAGCTCTTGAGCCCTGGTTAGCCAAATGTTCTACAAAGTGCCTAATAAACTGCCAGCAGTTCTGGAGAGAGGAAACTAGGTAACTTAAACATGTCCTATTCCTTGAATTTGTCATGTGCCATCATTGATTATCCTGCCCTTCTCTACCCTGACTTTCCTGACCAAATTTCCATTTAAATAGGATGAGTTTTTTTCTGAAGCTGGAGAGATGGTGTAGCATTCTAATAGTTAAAGACTCTTGTTTACTTCCACCTTAATTCTAATTGATCTAGTCCAGGACAAACCTCTACACTGCTGAAATTATTTACTCTAGTGCTTGGATGGACCTTGGTTCTCCTGTTTCTGCTTCCCTGGGAAGCTGGCCTTTGTGGTGAGCAGCACACGTGGG
>PVKY010004239.1:0-19673 GCA_004027775.1 Bradypus variegatus
ATGTGATTAAATATCTTTTCATGATTACTATCTATATTTTTGTCTTCTCTGAATTGTCTTTCACCCGGTTTATTTGACCTAATTGATTTCTTTTACTTATTAGAGAAGGTGTGGGTTTATAGAACATTCATGCAATGAAATACAGGATTTCCATATACTATCCTATTATTAACACCTTGCACTGATGTGGAACATCTGTTACAATTGATGATAGCACATCTTTATAACTGTGCTATTAACTATGGTCCATGGTTCAACTTATGGTTCAGTTTGTGTAGTGTAGTTCCATGGTATTTTTTTTTAATTTTATTCTTTTACCATATACACAATCTAACATTCCCCCCCAATCACATTCAGAGCTATATTTCAGTGTTGCTAATTATATTGACAATGTTGTGCTACCATCACTACCGTCCATTAACAAAACATTTCCATCATTCCACATCATCCTGTACATTTTAAGCCTTAACTTCCAATTCCATATCTGCCCCCCCCAACCCTTGGTAACCTATATTCTAGATTCTGACTCTATGAGTTTGCTTATTCTAACAATTCCAAAGCAGTGAGATCATACAATAATTTTCCTTTTGTGTTTTCTTGACCTAATTAATTTTTAAGACTTGATATATACAGAAGGTAGCAGTCCTTTTTCCAGATTGTTTTTTAGCATTCTACCAATAATGTTCTTCAGAAATTTTAAATTTTATCTAATCAAGTCTGTCAATCTCCTTATTTATAAATTTAGATATTTGTTATACCATTACCATGTTCCTCTTTATTTAAGACAAAAACTTTGTTCTATATTTTATTTTACTACATTTTTATTACAAAATGAACACATGCCATTGAATAGTTAAAATTAAAAATTAAAAATTAAAATTAAATTAAAAATTTCTCTGACACTATAACCAGGAAGTTAATAGAAACATGTGAGAAATCAAAGGGAGAATCTGCTTATTTTATGAAAGATGTGAGGGCTTTTGCTTACAGATTGAGGGCTGAGTCTCTGGGTAGAAGACTGAGTAAAGAAGGTTTAATCCAGAGGGCGTGTCATATAGCATACAGAAAAAATATCTAGAGGTTTGAGACTTTTCTTTTCACTGAGTCCCTACCACTCTGCCCTTCCCCTATTGTCATCTAGACAGTTATTCTCAATTATCCCTGAGAATGTGCAAATGAATGATGGTTTTACCATTTCAATTTAACAGATTTTCAAAAGAATTGGAATTGAAAAAGCATTAAAAAGAAAAAGCTGGAACAGTCCCTTCTTTGTCCTACTTGTGTTTTTTGAAATTTTGTCTTCCTAGGCAAAAACTTTGTAAAGTAGTAAAATCAATTGACAAAGATAGTGGAACAGTAAGGTTTTGTTTAGGATGCAGAAGATTTGAATTCTCATGCCTTGAATCATTCTTATTTGAACTGGTTTTAACTTCTTACTGGTTCCCTCATGAATTAACAATTAAATAAAATCTTTTAACTTGTGTTTATGTTATAGCTGAATGACTGTTGTGATTTTATCTTTTTAAACCCTCTAGTAAGAGATAGGACAGGAGAAAGGATCTAGGAGAGTGGAAGAGAGAATGGTTTGAGAAGCATTAAAGGCTCCCTTGAGGATGGTGGTTATGAATTTACAGTGAGAAGAGGAATGCGTTTATGTTTATGTTTGTGTGTGTGTGTATATTTCTCCAAGCACAGTCTGAGTAAAGAGTAGAAACAAAGGATTAATTAAAACACAATTGGCATTTTGCTGGGAAATTGCAATGAAGTTGTGGAAGGACAAGGTATTTGAATTTATATGCCAAAGAGTGATTATAATAGTGGAGTTTAAGCTGGGCAAATAGGAGTGCAGTTAAGGCATGGGGGGGGTGGGCTGAGGGACAGGGAGTAGGTGGTAGGAACCAATAGATTATAGGTTCTGGTGGGATCCAAGAATATTGGGGTGATGGCACTGAAGAAAGAGGGAGTTGAAATGATGAAAGTGGCGGCTGGAGAGTGGAACACTTGAAATTGCAGACAAGTTTGCAATTATTGGTAATAACAGGATATGTGGCATAACCATGGGAAGTGAGAAACTGAGGAAGGATGAAAAACCTGCTCATTTGAGAAAAGTGGTCAAAAGACCTGAGGACCAGAATAAGCAAGGATCATCTGTATCAGTATTTAAAACATCCATCAAGAATTATAATAAGAAAATTATGGAGAGATAGAGACAAAAAGTCAGTAACAGAAGCCACCTAGGAAAGCAGAGGAATGCCAGGTGTGAGTAGATAGCTGGAATAAGGAAGGTTCATTAGGGGTATAATACAACGAATTTAAATTCAAAGGTGGTTTTATTATTTGTATGTGTTTTTTTGTTGGGTTGTTTTGTTTTGTTCAGTTTGGTTTGGTTTGAGAGGAGGAAATTAGCAATAAGGAGCAGGGAGGACAACAAATCCCACCTCCAGGCTGAGAGATATGAGAAGTATGGGAGAAAATGAAGAAATGTCCTATTTTCTGGGAGAAAAGAGAGCCAAGTTTCAGTTAGAGCAAGTGTCACAGCCCAAGAGGGCTTTTGTAGCCAAAGGACTAAAGAAAGCACCAGACATGTTCTGAGACATGAGATTTTATTACAGGGCTTACCTACAGAGTGGGGAAGTTGAGTCACATGGCCCTGAAATGAGGAGCTTCTCTGGATGGATTCAGGAGCTGCTCTGAATGGCGGCCACTTCAGAGCACAATGTGGAAATAGTCCGCCCTTTGGGTGGCTGAATAAGCTGGTTACAAGGGCTCGACCTTCCAATGGGTATGAGAGCATAAGGCAGGGAGCAGGGTCCTGCAATGTAGGGAGGGGTTGATTGTAATCAACAGGGAGGAGGGGAGGATTATAGAGATAACAGTATCTCAGTGAGTTTCGTCTCAGGGAGGAGGTAGTTTTGGGTATAGCTTACAGTTAGCATCTGATATTACAAGGATAGGTCCTAGGTCAATCAAACTGTTGTGTGCCATTTTCAAGACGCTTGGGGGCCAGGGGCTCCCACAGCAAGAAAGAAAATATTTCAAGAAGTTGGTAATACAGGGAATTTTGCTGATGGCTAATTACGAGCTCCAAATGGTCCAGGAAGGATTTCAAAAGTTGGCGAGGGGTGGTGTATGGAATAAAAAATAGGGATATTCAGAGACATAGAGATGAGAGTCTGACAGATGATCTGCACCTTTTGAGCTTTCTGCACATTACCTGGCATAATGCATAATGTCATTATTTCTGATGGTCTCAAGGCAGAGAGTGGTGGTGAGTATTGTGAGAAGGTGGTATAAGAGATCAGTCTGGTAGAATTCACTGTTTGTTCCAATGGATTCCACTGTGGGGCCTGGGAAAGAGCTGATCTTTTTTGGAGCAGGGGTACTTCCTTCACCCTTGGAGAATCACCCCAACTTCCCTTTCCCCTGGGGCCCAAATTAACCTCTCCTCTTCTCATCAGGGTAGTCAAGCTCTGCCCAGGGCTCTTTTCTGTCTTAAGTCCACAGTGCTAGGTCTCCAGGACTTTTTAAGTACTTGCAAAAATATTTGGATCCTAGAAATAGTGATTTATTGACTACATCTTAAGAAGCAGAGGGAAGTTGTAAAACCAGAATTAATCAGCACTTAACTGACTATGAAGCATGTTGTTATGCTTCAATTCAACTCTCCCGGTAAGTTATTATTTTTTAACTACCCCTGGCATACTATGCACCTTTTCATTTGCTTGATTGCTTATTTTTTATTTATTTCTTTGATTTTTACAGACACTCCCCTTTCCTCCTTCCTTCCAACCTCCCATAAGCTGTAATCTACCTTCTAACTCTGCAGATTTGCTCTTTCTAGTCATTTCTTATAAATGATATCATTCACTTTGTGTCTTCTTATTTCATTGAGTATAATGTTTCCAAAGTTCTTCCATGTTGCAGCATGTCTCAAAACTTCATTTTTTCTTATGGCCAAAAATATCCTATTGTATGTATGTACCACATTTTATCGATTCATTTGTTGATGGACATTTGGGTTGTTTCCAGCTTTGGGCCATTTTGAATAATGTTGGCATAAACACTGGTGTACAAGTATATGTTTGTGACCCCGTTTTAACTCTCTTTGGGTATATACCCAGAAGTGGAACTACTGTGTCAATATGGTAATTCTGCCATATTGCTTTCATGGTGGCTATTACCATTTTTTTTCCACATATATACATACATTTTATTGAGATTGTTCACATGCCATACAACTATCCAAAGATCCAAAGTGTACAATCAATTGTCCATGGTAACATCATACAGCTATGCATCCGTCACCACAATTAATTTTTTTTCAATTTTTAGAACATTTTCATTATGCCAGAAAAGAAATAAGGAAAATAAAATGAAACTCTCATCCTCCCATACCCCTAACCACACCTCCTTCCATTATTGATTCAGTTTTGGTATAATACATTTGTTACTGTGGGTGAAAGAATGTTAAAATACTACTAACTGTAGTATATAGTTTGCAATAGGTATATATATTTTTTCCTATATGCCTCACTATTATTAACTTCTAGTTATAGTATCATATATTTGTTCTAGTTCATGAGAGAGATTTATAATATTTGTGTAGTTAGTCACGGACATTGTCCACCACAAGAGTAACTGTTTTATACATTCCCATCTTTTAACCTCCAACTTTCCTGCTGGTGACGTACATGACTCTGAACTTACCCTTCCCACCACCTTCACACACCTTTCAGCACTGTTAGTTCTTCTCACAACATGCTAGCATATTAAAAGAAGTATAATACAATGTTTCTGTAAATTATAGTCTCCAGTTTGCATTGATTGTATTTCCCCCCCAACCCCACCCTATTTTTAACACCTTTCAATACTGACATTCATTTGCTCTTCCTCATGTAAAAACATATTTGTACCTTTTATTATAATTGTTGAGCACCCTATGTTTTCCTGAGTTACACAGTCCCAGTCTTTATCCTTCATCTTTTGTTCTGGTGCCCCACATGGTCCCAACCTTCCTCTTCCAACCATACTCAGTCATCTTTGTTCAATGTACTTACATTGCAGTGTTACTAACTCCCAAAATTTTTTTCCAAACCTCTGATTCCTGTCTTTTCCTTTCTGTCTGCAGTGCTTCCTTTATTGTTTCCTGTAGAGCAGGTGTCTTGTTCAGAAACTCTGTCATTGTCTGTTTGTCAGAGAATATTTTAAGCTCTCCCTCATATCTGAAAGATAGTTTTGCCATATACAGGATTCTTGGTTGGTGGTTTTCCTCTATCAGTATCTTAAATATATCACCCCACTTCTTTCTTGCCTCCATGGTTTCTATTGAGAAATCTGCACATAGTCTTATCAAGCTTATTTTGTATGTGATGGATTGATTTTCTCTTGCTGCTTTCAGGATTCTCTCTTTATCTTTGACGTTTGATAATCTATTATTAAGTGTCTTGGCATAGGCCTGTTCAGATCAATTCTTTTTGGGGTACACTGCATTTCTTGGATCTGTAATTTTATGTGATTCATAAAAGATGGGAAATTTTCATTGATTATTTTCTCTATTATTGGTTCTGTCCCTTTCCCCTTCTCTTCTCCTTCTGAGACACCAATGACATGTACATTCTTCCTTTTCATTTTCTCCTTAAGTTCCCAGAGACTTCACTCATATTTTTCCATCCTTTTCTCTATCTGATCTTTTGTGTGTAGGCTTTCAGGTGCCTTGTTCTCCAGTTCCTGAGTGTTTTCTTCTGCCTCTTGAGAACTGCTGTTGTATGTTTCCATTGTGTCTTTCATCTCTTGTGTTGTGGCTTTCATTTCCAGTTGGTTTTTCAAACTTTCAATTTCTACATTATGTATGTCCAGGATTTTCATTATATGCTTCATCTCTTTTGCCATAACTTCCCTAAACTTTTTGAATTGAAATATTACTTGGTTCAATTCCTGTATCTCAGTTGAAGTATAAGCTTGTTCCTTTGACTGGGCCTTTTCTTAGTGTAGGTTGTAGTTTTCTGCTGTTGAGGCATCTGGTTTCCTTGGTTACCCCAATCAAGTTTTCCCACACCAAAATGGGTTCAGGTCCCAAAAGGAAGAAATATTCAGTATCCAGTTTCCCTGAGGGTGTGTCTTAGAAAATTGGTACACCCTGTGCTGCCTCAGGTCATTGTTCTTTTGTGCCCATCAGGTGGCACCTGTGAACCTGTAACTCCAGACTGCTGTAAGGTATGGCCTGTGGCTGTTTTCCCCCAGGCTCTGGGGTCTGGTTCTGAATGGAAAGGGCCCCACCCCTTTCCTCTTGGAGAAGATAGACTCTCCAGGGGGAGGTCATTAGCATTTCAATGGTCTCTCTCTCTGCTTGTGCTATCTCCACCCTTCTCTGAGTCACAGCACTGGGAACTGAAAATGGCTGGGCTTTCTCCACTGAGCCAAAAAAGAAACAGATAGTCCCCTTCAGACCAAGTCCAAGGCAACCCTCCCACTCTCCAAGGTCAGCTGTCACCCAAAGCCTCTGTCTGTTTTTTGGGGATTCATACCTGTAGTGAGCAGTTCACACTCACTAATTAAAACCCCAGTTGGAGCTCAGCTGAGCTATATTCGCTTGCTGGGTGAGAGCTTCTCTCTGGCACCACGAGGCTTTGCAGCTCAGGCTATGGGGGAGGGGGTCTCATGACTTCAATCCGCAGGTTTTATTTACAGATTTTATGCTGTGATCTTGGGCATTCCTCCCAATTCAGGTTGGTGTATGATGAGTGGATGGTCTTGTTTAACCCCATGCAGTTATTCTGGATCATTCACTAGTTGTTTCCGGTTTTTTTCAGTTGTTCCAGGGGGACTACTTAGCTTCCACTCCTCTCTATGCTGCTGTCTTCCCTCTCTATAATCCTTAGGATTTTTCTCATCCTGAATAAGCATTTCTCAATCTGGAATATCTCTGAAGGGCCATCCTTCAGAGATTTTGAATTCCAGAATTCCTTTGCTGCACCTGGGCTGCAGTTTAGCTTCTCCTGCTTTCTAGGCTCCTTGACAGTGTTGTCCCAGAGCGCACACCCCAGTAAGCCCCTATCATGCAAATCTCTGTCTCTGTATTCCAGGGTATTTGACCTTGAATCTTTGAATCAGAAATTCTGATAATCATATCATTCATGACCATTGAAATCCAGCAGGGAAAACAAGTTGCATGAAGTTTGAGGAGTCAGTAGTTTGATGTAAAAAGCAACTATTTGTGAAATTTCTAGTAGGATTGTACCATCAAGATGATGCTTTCTTCCTGAAGAGCAGCTACCAGGGATCCTGGACTCATCTGTCAGATGGCACATGGCAGTGTCTGCTGGTGTCTCCCTTCTCTTTTAGGTTTCCTTGCTTTCCCCAATCCAAATAAATGCATTCCAAGACATTTACTAATCAGTTTGTCAGAAGACAAGGGGAAAGTCCTGAACACAGCAAGAGAAAAGTGATTCACCACTTACAAGGGAAATCTCATAAGAATAAGTACTGACTACTCAGCCGGCACCACAGAGGCGAGAAAGCAGTGGTATGGCATATTTAAAATGCTGAAAGACAACAATTTCCAGGCAAGAATTCTTTATCTAGCAAAGCTCTCCTTCAGAATTGAGGGCGAGTTTAACATTTTCACAGACAAACCAATGCTGAGAGAATTTGTTAACAAGAGACTTGCCCTGCAAGAAATATTAAAGTGAGTCCTCCTGTCTGAGAAAAACAAAGGAGAGAGAGGTCTGGAGAAGGGCACAAAACTGGAGAGTATTAGTAAGGGTAACTGAAAGGAAAAAAAAAAGAAGGGGAAAAATATATTTGACAACTAAAAACCAAAGGATAGGATGCTTGATTGAAGAACTACCTTCACAGTAATAACACTGAATGTGAATGGATGAAACTCCCCAATTAAAGTATAGCAATTGGAAGAATGGATTAAAAAGTATGATCCATTTATATGCTGTTTACGAGAGACCCATCTTAGACCCAGCAATACAAAGAGATTGAAAGTGAAAGGGTGGAAAAAATATTCCATGCAAGTAGGAGACAAAAGAGAGCAGGGGTAGTAGTAGTATCAGACAGAATAGACTTTAAATGCAAAGATGTCATAAATGACAAAGAAGGATACTATATATTAATAAAAGGGGTAATTCACCAAGAAGAAATAGCAATCATAAATGTTTATGCACCCAGTCAAGGTGTTCCCAAAGTATATGAGACAAACATTGCCAAAACTGAAGGAAACAGTAGATGTTTCTACAATAATTGTGGGAGACTTCAATACACCACTCTCTTGTATGGATAGACTAACCAGACAGAGAGCCAATAAGGAAATTGAGAATCTGAACAATGTGATAAATGAATTAGACTTAACTGACATTTTTAGAGCATTACATCCCAAAGTACCAGGATATACATTCTTCTCTAGTGCTCATGGAACATTCTACAGGATAGATCATATGCTGGGGTAAAACAAGCCTCAATAAACTTAAAAAGATTGAAATTATCCAAAGCATATTCTCTGACCATGATAGATTGGAACTAGAAATCAATAACCATGCAGGGGTGCAAGATAAGAGAGCCTCAGAGTAGGGACTTGTCTAAAAACAAATAGTTTGTGTTACAGAGCTAGGACTGCTGCTGAGTGTTGGAACATTACACTGTGTCCCGCAAACTCCTGCTAATTTAATGCCCTCATTTCAGCACCACTTCATCTTATTTTTATTTTTTACTTCTTTAATTAAATGCATAATAAAAACTTTGCAGAGCTTGAATTTTGAAGTATATGGTATCATTAAAGTTCTGAATTCTTAGCTCTGACATCATCTGAATCTTTTGAGAATCATTTAATGTATATGATAAATGCTCTTTATATCATCATTAAAGTAGTAATATTATCCAATTTTTTAATACACAGCATTCACCAACAGATTTCTTAGCATAAGAAGAAAAGCTACCTATGAATTCCTCTCAAAATAATAATTCAGGTAAGACTTCTGACAGTGGAATTACTCTCCATGTTTCTACCATAGAAAAAGAAAATCCAAGCAAGAAAGTTTTGATATAATGAAAGAGCAATTTTAAAAATCAATGTGTAGGGCTCAAAGGTGGTGGCATAAAGAGGAGTGGAAGCACTGGCCTTTCCTGTGTGCCTCCCCTAGGGTCTCTGGCCTTCCTGTGTCCTCTCTTCCCCTCTTGCACTTGTCTGCACACGGTCCAACCCCAGACACAGGAACCAGCTGAGGCTCCTACCCAGGCCGGCAGCCCTGGCCACGGGCACCTGTCTCCTTGTGGTTCCACAGGGGGTGTGGCTGATGCCAAGCACCAGCTGCCCCATCCCTGCTCTCTGCTGCCTGGGAAGTGCCCACTGCCTCTTCCCTAAACTGCCTGCTCATCTCCGTTTATTTTTATTTTGCTAAAAAGTGTACTACAAACAAAATTTACCGAGCTGATCTTTTAGAAACCTAGGCAGGACCACACACCCTTGGCTTCATGTCCATCCCCAGCCCTCGGTTCCACTGTAACAGCCTCAGAATCACAACACTAAGTGCTGCTGACAGTTTTGAGTTTTAGAAACATCCTTCAGACATGACCCAAAGTGGGTGATATGCACCCAGCAACATAAAATAATCACCAACATGGGGGAGAGGAAGGGTGGGGCAAGAGGTGAAAATCTCATCTTTCTGCACAAGGGGAGCCTTGTCATCAAGTTGCCCCAAAGCAGCTTCACTGCTGATTAAAGAAATAATTCCAACAAAATGAGCCTTGACCCCCGACCTCCCGTTACATAAAGACGTCAAGTCCATGTGCGCTGTGGTCCTACTCTAAGAGCTGAAACTATAAATGACCTCAATGTCAACACGGAAAAACATCTCCACAATCCCAGAGCAAAGGTTTCCTAGATAGGGCATGAAAAAATGACAACCGTAAAGGGAAGAAAATCAATAAACTGGCCTTTATCAAAATTAAAAATTGCTTCTTCAAAATAGACATTATGAAAATGAAAAGGTAATCCCAAGAGCAACAGAAAATGCAATCAATGTATCAGCCAAACGACTTGTGTGGAGAATACATAAAGAACATCTACGATTCAATACAGAACAACCGACCAAGTAAAACAAAGACTCAGACAATCTGTTCCCACCACAGGGCATATGGTGGCCAATAGACATGAAAAGGTGCTCCACACCTTTAGTCATCGAGGAGACGCAAATTAAACCCACAGAAGGAAATGGCTTCCCACCCACTGGAAGGACTCACACCACCAAGTGTTGGCAAGGACGGGGCGGCAGGAACCTCCCTTATGGCTGGCGGGAGGACAGAAGGCTATGGGCTCTTTGGGGAGCCACTGTCTGTCTCATAAATATGTAAACATCCATTCACTGTGACCCAGCACAGAGAATTCCACTCTTAAGTTTACACCCAAGAGAAATAAACAAAAGATGTTTGTTCACACAAAAATCTGAATACGGCTGCTCTCAGCAATCTCCTTCACACTCACCCCAAGGTGACACCAACTCACACACCCCTCTCCTGCGAGTGGAAGACAGACGCCGGTGCGCCCGGCGCAGAACTCTGCTCTAGCAGAGTGAGAGATGCCTGGCACAGAAGGGGCCACACGGCAGTGTTCCGGATGCTGACAGCCGAGGACGGCCGACCCGTGGGGACACTCAGGAGGTGGCCACGTGGGCAGGGAAGGCCTCCGAGGGCACAAGGGAACTCCCCGGAGAGACAAACATGTTTGAAACGTGTCTACACTCATGGAACTGAGCACCTAAGAGGTGTGCGTTTCACTCAATACCATAATTATCCCTCAGTGAAAAGGTCTGGGAGGGCAAGACCTCTGTTTTGTGCCATGCTTTGACTTTTTCTTCGGTGATAAGGAACGTCCATGACCTCCTTCTCCCCCCAGCACTTCAGAGAATCAGGAATTGGCTGTCCGAGCCTGAGCACAGATATTTTTGAGAATGTAAAACCTGACGTGGGGGCACGTGCACGGGGGGAGAGGCTGCTCAGACTCACATTGCCAGCTCAGCCGCCGCTCCTTGTCTTCCTTGCCAGTCTGGTTTAGGACGGCCACGATCTGGGAGAGGCTGGAGATCAGGTGATGGCGGTACCCAGGCTTGACGAAGGGCCTCACCGTCTGCCAGTAGAGGACCAAAAAGAATACCTCAGTTCCCCTTTGGCAAAGTTTATCGCCTTCTTACACTGAGTCACACGATTTTCAAAATCCTCCAAGTTGATGGCCGACTCCGGGGCGCACAGCCAGGCCCTGCACAGGTGCGCGCGGCCCAGAAACTGCGTGACGGGCCCCTTCACCTTGAAGTACATCTGGGTGCAGTCCTCGCTCACATCTGGCTGGCCCATCTCGAGCGCCACCTCGGCGCACAGCACGAAGAGGTCGGGGCTGAAGCTCTCCGAGGGTGGAACTCCGACTTCCCCAGGTTGGAGGATTTGATGGGCGCGTAGGCCTTCTGAGGCGCGGCGGCATCTACCGGAAGCGGCGGGGGGTGCGCGCGCCGTCGGGAACTCGCTGGTTCTTGGCGCGGGCCAGGTGCTCGGTGAAGGCCAGGCCAATGGCGCCAACGGCGGCGACCGGGGCGGGGCGACCTCTCCGGGGCTCCCACCGAGCTCCGCCGCCCGCGGCCGATCCTGCTGCGAAAGTCCGACGGCCCCGACGGCCATTAACTGGCGACCACGAGGGACCTGGAGCGCTGCCGACGGGGGCGCGGCGGGGCTGGCTGGGCAGGAGCGCGGGGGCGCGCGCCGAAGCCGGGGGCAGGTCGAGGGCGAGGGGAGGGGAGGGGACTGGCTATACCATTTTATATTCCCACCAGCAATGCACTAGAGTTCCAATTTCTCTGCAATCTCTCAAACACTTGTTTTGCGTTTTTTAATAATATTCATTCTTTTGAGTGGGAAGTGGTATCTCATTGTTGTTTTCATTTGCATTTCCCTAATGGCAAATACTGTTGAACAACTTTTTGTGTTCCTTTTACCATCTGTATATGTTCTTTGGAGAAATTTCTTTTCAAGTCCTTTGCCCATTTTTAAATTGGGTTGTTTGACTTTTTTGTTGTTGAGTTGTAGGAGTTCTTTGTATATTCTGGATATTAAACTCATCTGATATATGGTTTGAAGCTGTTTTCTCCCATTCTGTCTTTTTACTTTTTTGATAATTTCCTTCAATGAGCAAAAGATTTTAATTTTGAAGAAATCAAAATTGAGCTACTGTTTCTTTTGTTGTTTGTGTTTTTGTTGTTATATCTAAGAATCCATTGCCAAATCCCAGGTCATGAATATTTAATCCTATTTTATCTTCTAAGAGTTTTATAATTTTAGCTCTTTTATTTAGGTCCTTGATCCATTTTTAGTTGATTTCTGCATATAGTATAAGGTAGGGGTCTAATTTCAGTCTTTTGCATATGGATGTCTAGGTTTTCCAACACCATTTGTTGAAGAGTTCTTTCCCACTGCATGTACTTAACCCCTTTGTCAAAAATCAACTGACCATGGACGTGTGAGGCTATCTCTGGACTCTTAACTTGGTTACACTGATCTACTGGTTAGTCTTTGTGCCAGTACTATACTGTTTTGATTACACAGGAACAGAAAAATGAAGTCGGGCTGTCCTCACCCTCCTTACAGAAGGTTTCACCTTCTCTACAAGACTCCAGCAGTTGTCTAGGGTTGTATGAAGAAATGTAAGAATGTTGCTAGGAAGGTATGAACAAAGCCAGGGGAGGAAGCACAGAAAAAGCTAATCTGGTATATAACCTAGTCGGTCTCTGGAACTTTGTGCATCTATGGAAACCTTAGAATCAGAGCTAGATTTTGGCAGCTATGAATGTCAGTATTAGTGCATACGGCAACTGTTCAAAAAGCTGGAAAAGAATTCAGACTTCAATCAGAGATATGAATGAAGTGGATTTGGTTAGGACTAAGGCAAGTCAGGCCAAAGGATAAAGAATGATATTGACTGTGTTTTAAAACTTCAAGTTCTTTGTGAGACCAAGGGAAGCAATGTTTACTTGGTGCAGGATCTATATTTTCTGTAGCACACTAAATGATTTAACTTGTATGGTCGGTTTATTCAAACACCATAATTACATGGAACTTAGAATAGGAAGTGAGATCTGGTAGGTTTGTACAGGTTAGTGTGAAACCCTGAAACATCACAAAGTAATTTGGGCAGGGAATAAAAATGTATTTGCAGGGGCCCCATGAGGAACTGGGGAAAAATGCAGAAATATTAAACTCTCCCACCTGGGAGAAACTGATTTTCTCACAAGCATTGAGGACTACCAATTTAGTAGGCCAAGCCCTCGATCTTGGGGCTTGCCCTTGTGAAGCTTGTTACTGCAAAGGAGAGGCTAAGCCTACTAATAATTGTGCCTAAGAGTCTCCCCCAGAGAACCTCTTTTGTTATTCAGATGTGGTCTCACTCTCCAAGCCACCTCAGCAGGTGAACTCACTGCCCACCCTATCACATCAGACATGACTCCCAGGGGTGTAAATCTCCCTGGCAACACAGGACATGACATCAGGGGATGAGACTGGACCTGGCATCATGGGATTGAGAAAGTCTTCTTGACTAAAAGAGGGGAAAGAAATGAAACAAACTCAAGTTTCAGTGGCTGGGAGATTTCAAAGGAAGTCGAGGTCATTCTGGAGGGTATTCTTATGTGCTATAAAGATATCCCCTTTTAGTTTCAAGTGTATTGGAATACCTACGAAGGAAATACCTGGAACTGTTGAATAACAACCTAGTAGACTTGATTCTTGAAGATGATTGTATAACTATGTGTGTTACATGGTGTGACTACGTGATTGTGAAAATCGTGTGGCTCACGCTCCCGTTATCCAGTGTATGGACAGATGAGTAGAAAAATTGGGACCAAAAGTAAATGAATAAGAGGGAGGGATGGAAGGTATGGGATGTTTGGGTTGTTCTTTTTTGCTTTTATTTTTATTATTATTTTTATTTATTTATTTATTTATTTGAGTAATAAAAATGTTCAAACATTGCTTGTGGTGATGAAGCACAGCTGTACAATGGTATTGTGAACAATTGATTTTACACTATGGATGACTGTATGGTATATAAATATATCTCAATAAAACTGAATATTAAAAAAAAGAGGTAATCTGGGGCCATGAAGTGGTTGTCTAAGGCCACAACTTTGGTGCCATGTGTGGTTGTGCCCTGTCTGTGGTAAGTGGGGTCCTTTGTGGAGTTGGAGGAGGAATAACTTCTCTATAAGGAGCTTCACCACTCCTTCAGACTTGATAGTTGACTGTCGGGGATCATACCAGACATACAATTTCATTTAAAATATTTCAAAATTGCTATTTTTTAGAAAGGTAAAATATTTTCAAAATTAAACAATAGAGATAATAGAACAATTATTAACACTTTGCCATTGTTTGCCTCTATCTTTTCAAAATATCTGTTTTTCTAGTAGTGCAAATGATTTTTGCTAATAGAAATCCCAAAATTGTACCTAATGGAGATTCAGGGTGTAAGCAGACTTCAACCTGCAGGATCGTCCATGGATAAAGTACAGGTAGTCATACTTAGAACCATCACCAGAAGTGATCCAAAGTGCACCTTGTATGGTTTCTCAACCCTGCAGATGGAGTACTCACCGGAACAGAGACAGAGGTCTGCAATTGTTTTGGAATTCCAAGGACCTTTCAATTTGCCTAAGGACTGTTCTGGGAAATCTTTAGAAGCTTAACCCAATTCTCTCCATGTTGTCTAACCCCCAGGCCTAGACTTTGGTCTCTGATACCTAAGCCCCTCCTCCCTCCACCATCCCCTCCCCTAACCTACAAGTCAGCCCAGATGACCCCTCATCTAGTCTCCTTGGAGCAGTGAGTGCAGCAATTCTTTTTCTTCTCAGGATTTCTGGGACATTGACACCCTACAGGTATACAGTTCCTAGGCTGTAAAAGCTTTTCAAGCATTAATAAGGACCAGAAAGCAAATAATTATAGCCTCCCAGTTTTATACATGTATAGTTTCCCAGTTGAGATATATGTGTATGCACACACACACACACACCTTGTGATTTTTTAATTTATAAATTTTAATGATCCTTTTGCAAAACACGCCATTATACCAGGTGGCCACCTTTTACTCGTTTAGTTTTAAAATATTTATGCTTAATATGGAGTTCAGATGTATTACTAGTGTTATTAAACACTGATAAGACGTTGGGAAACTAAAGTACACAGAAGACACTTTACAGGTGCCATCTCTGGCCTTCAGGTGTTCTCAAAAGCCTGAGAATTCGCTCCTCATCAGGTAAAAACAGCTTTGCATTACTGCCTTCCAAAATCGTCTTAGGTCTGCCACGCTGCCTGACCCGGCACTGGTGACCACACCCTTGCAGTCTGTGGGACTTAACGCTGCCTGGAAGAATTGGCCCTATCAGCCGCATCCCCTCCCCTGGCCCCGCCCCTTCCCCCCTGTGTCTTTCAGATTTGGTGGCGACAGCGGCAGCAGCAGACCTTTGGCTCCGATCCAGGCTACAGATTCCAGGTTAGTAAGGCAATCTGTTTTCTGGCCGGCGACTAAATTCCTGTCCCCACTAACGTAGAGTTTTCCTTGCCCCACAGGTCGGATTGAGGGATTCGCGGGTTGAGGCAGGAGTTAGACCTCGATAGCTCTAAGTTGGCTCAAGTTTGGGGAGCACAGAAAGCTCACCTTTGGGGCTAGGAGTAGGTTGTATAGAATAATGACACTTTAGACTCTGATTCTGGAAGCCAAATGATACAGCGGGAGCAGCTCTGGAAGTTTTATGCTGGAGAATTAGGGCAAACCCTGGGTCTGGGGTGGTCAGAGAGCAGCAGCCCCTCCCCCCATATCCAGCTATTCACCTCCAGGAAGTCCTCCACCCAGGGAGGCCCTCCCGGAGGGAGCTGGGAGGAAAGCCTGCACAGCCAGCGGCAAGAAGGGAGCAAAGCCATGCGGGGTTGAGTTCGAATAAAGGGCGGAGTAGGCGCCCTCTGTCCCTCAGAATTAATGTAAAACCCCTTGGTTTGCTCTAAAGAGCCTTGACTCCTGACTGTTGCTCACTTTTAGAGCTCCTTCGGCGGCTCATTACCCTTCAGAGGGGGACACCCATAACTCAGTGTCTGTGCCACTCACTGTGACTTTTGGCAGAGGGGACAAGACAGCAATAAAAACGATCAGGTACTTTCCCTTTAGGAGCTCCCGGTAAAAGTAATTTTATCTTTATCTTTCATCCTCACCGCAGGTAACCCCAGTAACATTAGGAACAGCATTTTATGGCATTTTTAATTTCAGTGGGGACAGAAATGTGTGGTTAAGAAGGTGGGTACCGCATGCAGCCTGTGTTCAAATTCTGGAACTGGTGTATTATTTGACGTCTTTTCTTCAAAGGAGCTTCAGTTTCTTTTTTGGGTGACAATTAAATGAGGCTGAGGTTAAATACATAGAAAACTGCCTGACAAATATTAAATATTACTGACAAACTTCATGCCTAGCTTTAAAAAATGCATAAAGGAGAATATGATTTTTTATTACATCTAAACTAGTCAAAATAAAATAATTTTAAAAAATTATAAAAGTGGAATACTACAGAATCAAAAATTACAGGAATTTTATATTCTATTCTAAAAATAAAAACAAACTTCCTTAATGGATTATCTAACATTGACTCAGGGAGAAGAAGAAACCCTGTGCAGGATGTTTTAAGCATAGGTAAAGTTATTAAATTAGAAGTTTGCAACATGCATGGGATAGAGATTTTTTTTTTAATATTTGAAACTGGTAACGTTCCAATTCAAATATTTTTCAAGTGCCCACTTGTTAGATAATAAATTCCAGATAAGAGGTAAATGGCGACTCTAATGCTAATAACCCTACACAAAATTGCAAAACAATATTAATTCCGAAGTACAAAAAGCGCAACTCACCGATGAATGTAGTTTCTATCGGTTGGATTTTTAAGCCTCTTTCACTAAGGTCTCCCAACTGGGGGGAAACCCTGTACATTTTGTTCCTGCATCATTTCTGAGCCTGCAGCTGAATCGCAGTCCCTAGGACCTTCTGTTTAGGTGCTTACTATTTTTCTGAACGCCATTCTGATATCTGAGCTCCCATTCTTACTGATTCTTTGGATCTAAATGTCAGTCCATTCTCTGACCTCTTTTCCCTCTTTCTTGCTATTTTGCAAACAAAGTTGTATAAGCCTGGAAAGGAGCGCCCCTTATCTATTATAGTTCTGGCATCTTAATGTGTGCCCAAATCACCTGGGATCTTAATTATAAAGTGCAGATTCTGGATCAGGTCTGGATGAAGCCAAGATTCTGTATTAAGTGCTCTGGTACATGCCAATGCTGTTAGTCAGCAGACCATGTGACATCTTTTCCTGGCATCTGCTTCTGATTTAACTGGTCATGAATGTGGCCTCATTCATCTGCTAATTTGATCCCTGTGGCTCTAGAACCTCAGGCTCTCAGGTCTAGGCACTTCTCACACAGTCAGCTCAGGTATCTAAGACGCAGCTTCAGTTAGCGATTCAGTTGACATTTCTTGTCTACTCTGAGTTGCTTTCAGCTGTAGCTGATGGTCAAGTGCCTGCTTCTGTGCAGGCAAGGGTAAGACAGAGCTTAGATTTAAATTTTTATTATTTTTTAAATTTATTTTTTATTATAATAGTTGTATATTTATAGAAAAATCATGCAAAAAGTACAGAGTTCTCATACAAGCCCACAGTTTTCCCTATTATTAATATTTTGCATTAGTGTGATAACTTTGTTAAAATTGATGAAATAATATGATAATATTGACTACAGCCCATAGTTTGCATTGGGGTTCATTCTTTGTGTTGTACAGTTCTATGTTTTTTTGTTTTTTTTTTAAATTCTGGTAGCTTTTATACAACCTAATATTTCCCATTTTAACCACTTTCAAGTACTGTATACAATTCAATGGTGTTAATTGCATCCACAATATTATGCCAATGGCACCACCACCCTTTACCAAAATTTTTCCTTCACTTCTAGTTTTTTTTTTAAAGAGACTCAAATCAATGCTAACACAGTCTATGAACCCTGAGGGATGGAGGAGTCAGTGACAGCATCGAAGAAACAAGTATTTGTAATGATAACAACTAGTTTTTTTTTAATGCAATTTTATTGAGATATATTCTCATACCATACAGTAATCCAAAGTGTACAGCCAGTTGTTCACAGCATCATCATACCATTGTGCATTTATGACCACAATCAATTTTTGAACATTTTCATTTCTCCAAAAAAATAAAAATAACAATAAAAGTAAAAAAGAACAACCAAACATCCCATACCGCTCCAGCCCGCCCCCTTTTATTCATTTACTTTTTTTCCTCATTTTTCTACTCATGTGTCCACACTGGTTAAAGGGAGTGTGAGCCACAAGATTTTCACAATCACACAGTCATACCATATAAGCTATATTGTTATACAATTGTCTTCAAGAAACCAGGCTACTGGGTTGCAGTTCAACAGTTTCAGGTATTTCCTTCTAGCTATTCGAATACACTAAAAACTAAAAAGGGATATCTATGTAGTGAATAAGAATAACCTCCAGAATGACCTCTCAACTCCATTTGACATCTCTCATCCACTGAAACTCTATTTTGTTTCATTTCTTTTCCCCCTTTTGGTCAAGAAGACTTTCTCAATCCCACGATGCCAGGTGCAGGCTCAACCCCTGGAGACATGTCCTGTGTTTCCAGGGAGATTTACAACCCTGGGAATAAGGTCCCACATTGCGGGGAGGGCAGTGAGTCCACCTGACAAACAACTAGTTTTTTTTTAAGGAACGGAATGATGAGTTACTTGGGTAACTTTATTAGGCGTGAGATTAAATGTTGACTAGCATATTTTTATGGAAATACAAGAAATGTCAAATATACACAAGTCTGAGAGAAAATTCAATTCAGAATAGATTTGCATTGGGAAAGCATGAATATTAATCATACCTGCCATAGAAATACACAATTGAAGATTGTAACAACTGGATATTTAATAAGTGAAGGAGAATCTAAAGTTAATTTCTAAAAATTAATTATTGGTATCCTGAAAAGTTACATTTAGGGCTGTTATATAACATGTTTGAAAAGACAGAATTTTGATATTATTTATAATATAGGACAAACAAGATGTTTTTGTTTTTTGTTGTTATTATTAAAAATTTTCACCTGCACAGACTTCCATATGAAACTCCCTCATTATTTTCCCTGTATGACTGAATGAAATATATTATTACCTTGTCAGCATTTTTAGTTGCTCCCACCTAGACATAAATCATCTGAATCTAGCAGTTATTGAAATATCCCTCTTGTGAACATAACCAGGGTTCAATTTATTTGTTTACAACAAACAGAAACTCTGCTTACAAAACCAGTTTTTGCAAATGCCTGGACCAAACATAAACCAAATTTAGAAAGTGAGAAATACTCACTTTTGATAGCAGCAAATTTTTAAAGCTAATATTTGCAGTTCTCCAACATTCACCTCTAGTAATAAATTAAAATTATTGACATTTCCAATAAATTCTCAATCAAGTGTGATAAAAGAATTAAAGACATTGCACATGCAAATTGTCAATAATAATAATAATAATCACCTAATACGCATTTCAGGAAGTTACCAGAGGTTTGTACTTTACCAAA
>PVKY010004240.1:0-19673 GCA_004027775.1 Bradypus variegatus
TTTTGAAGGTCTCATAGCTTCTCTCTCTCAGCTCCTGTGCATCCTTTCTTGTTCTCCCAGAGTGTTTCTCTGTAACTGTCTGGGGGTCTCCTCTTACCATCTCCGGGGCAAACTATGGGCTTCATCTCTTAGATTAGCTTCTCCAAATGTCTTTTGTTTTACATCTTCACACAGCTGAGTCTGTGTCAGTCCCTGAGCTCTCTTAAGGAGTCCAAAAACTAATCAAGACCCACCTTGAATGGGTGGGGTTACACCTCCATGGATGCAATCGAATCAAAAGGTCTCACCCACAGTTGGGTGGGCCACATCTCCATGGAAACAACCTAATCAAAAGATCCTACCCATAATAAGTCTGCCTCCACAAGATTGCATTAAAGAACATAGTCTTTTCTGGGGTACATAACATTTTCAAACCAGTACACCCTCTGACCACATTCCAGCATGTAGTTTCCTCTACTCTGCTCCCTGCTCCCCCACCAGGTGTCTGTTTTCTTAAAGTTTATTGTGCTGTCTCTTCATTGATTTCACTTTTCTGTTCTCTTTTTTTTTATTTCTTTGTTATCATTTTAGTGGGAATATGAGATGAAGAGTATATACAGTTGTATCTTTAATTCACTATCTGTAACCAGAAGGTCTACCTTATTCTTTTTAATGGCTACATTTTATTCTTTTGCACAGCGATATTGTTTATTTAACCATTCTCCTCTTGATGACCATGGCAGAGACTCTTGGTTGCCCCTTGATGTTTGTTCTCCCTTATTCCTTAGTAAATGAATACCTGATTCATAGCTGGGTGTTTGTTCAGAATAGGAGCTGCATTTCCTATCTTTCTTTTAAACAAGGTGTGGGTTTATAAGTTCTGGTCAACAGGATGTAAGTGGAAATGTCATATATGACTTCTGGGTTATATCTTTAAAAGGAAGGATGTGCTTTTTGTTCTTCTTCTCTTCCTCCTTCCTATTGACTGGAATGTGGATGTGATGACTGGAGCTCAGGCAGCCATCTTGGGTTGTGAGACAGAAGCCAAGTATTGAGGATGGCAGAGCAACCACATAGACGAGTCTGGATTCCTGACAGCATGAGCCACATAAACCCTTAGATGCCTATGTATATGTGAGAAAGGAGTAAATTTCTAACTTTTTAAAGCCAAAGTTGTTGTTATTATTTGTTATATGTATTGGTTAATACTAATTAATAAATGATCATTTAGGTTGTTCTGGTTTTTTTTTTCCATAACAAACAATGCTTAGTGAACATACTTATACATTTATCTTCATGCACTTATTCAAGTATTTTTTTTAGATATATTGCTTGATCCAAAAGGTTTGAACATTTTAATTTTGATAGATGTTACCAAATTCATTTCCTAAAAGGTTGAACCAGTGTGTATTCTTACTGATAATATTGAGGGGAGAAAAACATTCTTCCCTTCCCTCCTCACTCTGACCAATATTAGATGTTACCCCCACCCTGCAACCTCTTGGAAAAGCCTGGACCTGGAGTTTTAAAGAAGTTTAGAGAAAGTAGTGAATAGATGAACCATTTTTTTGCATTAGCATTCTGGTAAATTTACTGTTTTAAAAAATTTATGCTATTAGCTTCCTTAAGGAATGAGCTGATAAACTACCATTATGGAGACCTCGGAAGGTAGTTCAGGAGTGTGGCAGGCAGAATGATGGTCTTCCAAAGATATCCATGTCTCGATCCCCAGAACCAGTGACTGTGTTACCTCACCTGGCAAATGGAACTTTGCAGATGTGATTAGGGCCAGGGACCTTGAGATGGGGAGATGATTCCGGATTACCCATATAGACCCAATTTAGTCATGAGTCCTTAAAAGTGGAGAACTTTTTCCCATCTGTGGTCAGAGAGAGAAATGTGATGACGGGACAAGGGTCAGAGACATGTTCCACTGCTGGCTTTGAAGACGGAGGAAGGGGGACTAACCCCAAGGGATGTGGGAGGCCTCTAGGAGCTGGCAAGGCCAGGAAATGGGTCCTTCCCTAGAGCCTCCAGAGAAGAATACAGCCCTGCAGACACCTTGACTTTCAGCTTAGTGAAAGTAAATAGATGAAAAAGATAGGCCATGCAAACGAGAAGCACAAGAAGGCTGGAGTGGTTGTATTAACATTACATTAAAACAATTTCAAGACAAAGTGCTACCAGAAATAAAGAAGGAACTTGTATAATGGCAAATTGGTCAATTCTTCAGAGAAGTATAATCATCAATGTGCATACACCTAATAACAGCTCCAAAAATAAGTAAAGCAAACACTGACAGAATTAAAGGGAGAGAGAAACAGGTTCATAATCATAATGGGAAATTTTATCACCCTTCTCTCAGTAGTCGATAAAATAGCTAGACAAAAAAAATTAGCAAAGATGTAGAAGAACAGCACTATCAACCATCTCGACCTAAATGATATTTACAAACATTATACCCACCCAACAACTGTAAAATATACAGGCACAGAAAACAAGTCTCAGTAATTTTTAAAAGATTAAAATCATAAGGAATACATTCTCTGACTATGATGGATTTAAATTATAATTTGAGGACAATAGGATAACTAGGAAAATCCCCTAAATTTGGACATTCAACAACACTCCTAAATAATCCATTCACTCATTGAAGGACCATTGAGTCATTTCTAGCTTGGGATTATTACAAATAAAGCTGCTATGAATATTCGTGTACCAGTTTCAATATGAAAATAATTTTTCCATTCTCAGGATAAACTTTGCCTTTCCCTAGGGTTATATTTCCTAGGGATTACAATTTACATCCTTAGCTTTTCAAAGTTGATATTGTTACCACTTCTTGGAAAACGTAGAAAACTTGCAACTTTATAGATGCATTTCCTGCCTCTTCCACATCCTTTATAGGTTTTATATTTATTACGTCTATATACGTCATATATTCCACTGATAGTATCATACTTTTTGCTTTTTACTGCAATACAAGTTATAAGCTGATTAAGAGGAAAACCAAACACAAAGTCTTTTGTATTTACTCAGATCTTTACCACTTCCGATGCTCTCATTTCTTCTCTGGAGATCCAAGTTTCCATCTGCCTGAAGATCTTCCTTTCAGACTCTAATAGTGCCTGTCTGCTGCCAATGAATGCTTTAACTTTGTTTCATTTTTAAATGTCTTTAACTTGCTTTTATTCTTGAAAGATACTTTTTCTGGATCTAGAATTCTGGGTTGACAGAATTAAAAATGTTGTTCCACTGCCTTCTGTCCATGGAGGTCATAGTAATTTTTTTGCTTTCAAGATCTGCTTTTTACCTTTGGATTTCAACAGCTACACTAGGATGTGCCTTGGCATGGTTTTCTTCATATTTATCCTCCTGGGTGTTTGTTGTAACTTTATGTCTTTAATTAAATTTGGAATCTTTTTGGCCATTATTCCTTCCAAGATTTTTTCTACTGCATTCTCTTTCTCCTCTCTTTCTGGGATTGTAATTACATATATGTTAGACTGTTTGGTAGTATCTAACTGGTTCCTGAGCTCTGCTCATTTAAAAAAAATATTTTTCTCCCTTTCTCTCTTTCTAGATCTTCATTTGATCTATCTTTAAATTCACTCACTTTGTCAACTCCATTCAGCTGTTGTCTATCTAGTAATTTTATTTTTTACTTTTGATATTGTACTTTTTAGTTTTAGAATTTCCATTTGGCCCTATTTCTCTCCTAAATTTCCTATCTTCTTGTTTGTTGTGAACATATTTTGCTTTCCATCCTTAAGGATAGTTATAATAGCCTCTTTAAAAGCCTTGTCTGCTAGTTCCGTCATTTGGGTCTCTTCAGGGTTGGTCTTAGTAGATTGAGAATGTGTTCCATTTCCTGTTTCTTTATATATAAGGTGCTTTCTTTTCATATCCTAAATATTATGAAGGTTAAGTTGTGGCAACTCTGGATTCTTTTATTTTCCTCCCATGGGTATGGTTTCTTTTGCATTAGAGGCCATTTTAGTTGGACTTGAACTGAAAGTCTATTTTTTTGGTCACAGTTCAGATCTTTCGTCCTTTGCTGAGTTGCTTTTGGTTTGCATGGTTCAGTGCTAACAGAGATGTGAATAGACAGAATTTGGGGTTCCCCTCTTTGGCTCTTCCCTTTTTGAGATTTCCCACTCTCTGAATTTAGTTTTCTTGATTTCTCAGAAAGACTGTTTCACCCACCAGCACACCCATGACCCCATGAGCCTTGGGGACCATATCCAGCTCCAGGCTGTCAGCTGTGAAAATGGAAACTCTTCCCCACCAGGATCTATGCTTCAGAGAGCCGTTTTTTTGTATCAGGTCCAGATTGTAGGGTTGTTTTCTGCAAAGGAGTTGGTCTGGTAGGATTTTTGCCATTATTGGAAGCCTTTGCCATTTTTTTTTGTGTGTGTGAAACAATTTTTTTTATTTTTTATTTTAAATAATTCAATTTTACTGAGATATATTCACATACTATGCAGTCATACAAAGTGTACAATCAATTGTTCATAGTACCACCGTATAGTTGTGCGTCCATCACCAAAATAAATTTTTGAACATTTTCATTACCACACACACAAAAGTAATAAGAATAAAAATTAAAGTGAAAAAGAACAATTAAAATAAAAACGAACACTGGGTGCTTTTTTTTTTTTGCCCCCATTTTTCTACTCATCCATCCATACACTGGACAAAGGGGAGTGTGATCCACATGGCTTTCCCAATCACATTATCACCCCTCATAAGCTACATTGTTATACAATCACCATCAAGATTCAAGGGTTCTGGGTTGTAGTTTGATAGTTTCAGGTATTTACTGCTAGCTATTCCAATTCATTAGAACCTAAAAAGTCTTGTCTATATTGTGCGTAGGAGTGCCCACCCGAGTGACCTCTCGGCTCCTTTTGGAATCTCTCAGCCACTGAAACTTATTTCATTTCATTTTACATCCCCCTTTTGGTCAAGAAGATGTTCTCCATCCCACGATGCCAGGTTCAGTTTCCTCCCCGGGAGTCATAGTCCATGTTGCCAGGGAGATTCACACCCCTGGGTGTCAGATCCCACGTAGGGGGAGGGCACTGATCTCATCTGCCAAGTTGCCATTTATTTTTATAGCCTGTTAGTGGCCCTCTCTAATGAGGAATATGCTGCCTCCATTGTAGTTGCGGGGTGGGGGGTGGGGGCTGGGAGTTGGGGCAGATGCCTCAGTTCACTGCTCTGGGCAGTAAGAGCCGTTACTGAAGCGCAGTTAGCAGCTGCGGCCAGAAGAAACGCAGTGACACTGGGAAACGAGGGCAACTGCAGCTCGGCTGATGACTGATGGGGCCGGGAAGGTGGAAGAAGCGAGTCCAGGGTACACACCTGTGGGCAAAAAAGTGGGCGAAAGGCTCCCTGCAGCGAAGGTACGGGCCCTAGTGCAGCCTCGGGATGTAAAGCCCTGGAATCCTTCCGACGTGAGAGCGACTCCAAGGAGTTGGTGGAGGTAATCGGAAGGAGGGGAAGCGTCTCTGCAGCTTAATACAGAATAGGGTAAAACAGACTAGACCAGCGGGAGCGCCTGGACCCCTCCACCTGCGAATCAAACACATTCCCCTGGGAACCTGCCCCGCGGGAGCCGACCGTATCCTAAGGAGGCCCTGGCGGCGAGGCTAGCAGGGCTGTGGGGTGCTGGGGCTGGCGGGTGGTCTCCTCAGGGCGCTAGGCTGAAAAGGTGAGCGATGTCCCCGCCCAGCCCTCCTGCAGACAGCGCGGGCCGGGGGCGACGGCGGCCGCCCCCCAGGAAGCGCTGAAGGAGAGCAGGTCCGCCCCGGGGGCTGGCGGGGCGCAAGCCCTTAGGCCCCGCGCTTCCGGGGCCCTGATGCGCCACGAGGAAGGCGTTGCTAGAGGTGGCGCCTCCCACTTGGAGGGGAGCCCTTCCTACTCTGAGCTCTCTCGCCGGTGTCCCTGTGTGTGATCCGGGACAAGCCCTTGCCGAGAAAGGAGAGACACAGGCGGATTCAGGCACACGAGTCCGGAGTGCAAAAAGGGGGCGTAAAATACCGGGAAAATCGCCTCCCCCCCAAATCCAGCGCACAGGGGGTTTCCAGTAGCCTGGCAGGGAGAAAATCCACCATCAGGCCCCTGCTGCTCTGCTGAAATACTGGGAAGGAGCTGGAGCCAGGACAAACATACACTAGAGGGCTCCACAGACCACGGGTGCACAGCCTGCTGCCTCCCCAGAGGGAAGAAAAGAGAGATGGTGACCCCGCCTCCTCCCTCCTGGGGGGGAGGGCCGAGGCTCCCCAAGACATAGGGCCGGCTTGAGGGACCGGGGGCTCCATATGGAGGTGATGCTTCATTGACCCACGTGAAATAAACAGTGTTGGCCCTATGGACACAGGAGCGGAATGCACTTGGGGTCCCTGCAGGTTTTCTGGACACCTGATGTTCATTGATGGGTATGGGGGCACATGCATCCCCGTGAAAAAGGTGGGCTCCTCCTTCCAACAGGGCAAGCCCCTCCACCTCACAGGTGTATGTGCACAGGCCTTATATCTGCAAATACACTGGGAGTGGACGCTCACTTAGGGACCACCCCAGAGGCCGCCACAGGAGAATTTCACCTAAGGACGAGTCGTGGCAGCGATGCTATGGGTGCATGCCAGGAGGGACCCCGTGCTCCTCCCGTGGCCAAGGAGGACAGAGGTTGTCAAGCAGTATTGCTACCTGGGGACATGAAGAAATAACTGCGACCTTCCTGCAATTGAAAAGGTGCAAATTATCCCTCTGGTACCAAGTCCTTTTGTTAGCCCTGTTTGGCCTGTGCGGAAGCCAGATGGAACTTAGAAAGTGATGGTAGATTATTGGAAACTAAACAAAGTGACATCCATACTGCTGTACCCAAATATTAGAGAGATTAACCATTTGTCTAAGGGCCCATTGTGCTGTTATGGATTTGGTCATTGCTTTCTTTAGTGTACCAGGAGATAAACAATCCCAGTACAGATTTGCCTTCCCGTGAGAGGGACGGAAATGGACCTTGAGTGTCCTTCTCCAGGGATGTATGCATAGCTCTCTCTACCATCTGCCGTGGATTCGTGGCCGGGGACCTGGCTGCCTCGGTCTGCTTCCAGGAGTACATGTAGAAAACTCTGCAGATGATATTTTGTTGTCTTCTGTACACTCAAGTCTTTTACAGAAAGCCACAGAGAGGGTCTGGCAGCACATCCAGAAAAGAAGATGGGTAGTCAACCCCAAGAAAATATGGGGACCAGGAAACACCACCAAGTTCCTGAGAGTGGTATAGTTGGGTAAGACTTGTGTTTTACCATATACTATGATAAATCAGATCCCAGCTTTCCTCTGCCTGCAAATGGTTAAAAAGGTGCAGGGTTTTGTGGGGTTTTGTAGCTATTGAAGGATGTTCATTCCTCATTGGGCACAATGCCTGAGTCCCCTGAATAGGCTAATAAAAAAGGGAGCACTATGGGATTGGGGCACCAGGAAGGGGAGGCTTTTGCAAAAGTGAAAATATTAATCTCTCAAGCATAGACCCTGCAAACTGGGACTCCAAAGCAACCATTTAAGCTGGACCTTTCCATCACAGAGTGTGAAATAGGGACGGGAAGATAGCGATCCCCAGAGAGTTTTGTCTCATCTCTTCAAAGGGGCTGAGCAAGGTTGCACCACCTGAGAAGAGCAATTCCTGGTTTTACTACAAACAGAGGCCATTACAGGAAACATGGGCGTAGAAATAAAGACTGTACATCTCATTCAGGGGCGGGTAGAGGGGCTGTTTTTGAGACCCCTTCTGCAGTCACCCAGAATGGGACCTTAGTGCTGGGACACGCATAGCTGCAGCAGAGGGGACATTTACCGGCTAGTCCCATCTCAGTGGAGCCACAAGCCTTCTGTAACTCCAGTAACATACACCACAGAATCAGAGGCATCCCTGGAGTTGCCCCTAGAAAAGCCCTGATGGATATGGAAGGAGCAGGGGCACCACCACGGAATGTTTGATTTGCAGATGGCTCCTGCTCAGGCCAACTTCCATCTTGGGCAGCGGTGGCCATACAACCAGAAACGGACACCTGGAGACGGGAATGGGACACAGGAGTCAATGGGCCAGCTAGGAGCCATCTGGTTGGTTCTTAAGAATGAGCCACACCTGTTCACCATTTGCACTGATTCATGAGCAGTTATGAAAGAGTTAATGCTATAGATTGCTCAATAGGAGGCTGATAAATGGCTTAGAAACGGGTGTCCCTTGTAGGGGGCTGAACTAGGGTGAGGCATCCGGGAGTGCCTGCAACGCCCAGGGGTGGAGGTTACGGCCTTCAAGGGTGCCCATCAGCCAACCTTCCTCCTGGGAAACAGAAGCAGGCTCTTAGTAAACACCTGGGTGGTGGGAATGGCTGACAAGAGAGACATAGCCCACTCCATACATTGGAAAGGGGGCCCCAGGGGCATTCACACAGCCTGGGGGCCGGCACAAGTGGCTGTTCTGCCTGTCTCCAGAGACTGCCCCACTTGCAGCCGAGTGTGACCCCAATCTCAGCCTGGGGCGTCGGGCCCTATAACAAGAGGCAGGAAAGCTTTAGATGTCTGGCAGGTGGATTACGGGGGGCCTCCTCCCAGGTGCCGAGGGGGTTGCTATACTCCTACCCGTGTAGACACTGTTCGGGGTCTCGTGCAAGCACTGCCTGCAGATGTGCCAACCAGACGTCCACTGCAATAGGACTGCAGTGTTGGCAAACAATGGGGGGCACACCAGGGTCATTTCCAGTGACCCAGGGTCCCACGGCGCTGGCACCCTGATACAAGGTTGGGCACAAAGGCCGGGATAGTGTGGCAGAAGCACTTGCCTTATAACCCTCAACAGGATGGCTTGATAGAAAAGAAAAGGGGCTACTGACGGAACAGCTCAGAGTCCTTCCTGGGCGGGCATCCCTAAAAGGGTGGGCAGTCATCCTGCGTGAGGTTCCCGGGAACCTGAATGAAGCGCCCGCCAAGGGAGGTAAGCCGGCTTAGACAGGATCCTGGCAGCGCCAGCCCTTGCACAAGCCGTGGCAGCATGGAAACAGAACGCTGGCGCCCTGAGCTAAAGGCTACTCGAGGTGGTATAACACGATGAACTCCTTTCCCTGTCACCCCAGCTACTGGAACAATCCCTGGGGGTCTGGGGTGGATGGGACTCTGCTGCTGATGAGGCAGGCAGCCCCCACTACCCGAGAGCTTCCCCTGACATTCCTGGAAGACAGAGAACCCAGAGAGAGGCGGTGGCGATGGGCAGGCTAGCATCCAATCCCACAGGGCCCAGCTGTGGTGCCTTGTGCCTGTACTGGCGTTGACACTATTGGCAGAGAGGGGGCGGCCCTCCCGTGGGAGACGAAAGCCGTGGTGTTGTCAGCCGTTGCAGAGGTCGCTGCCGAAGCAGAAACCCTGCTTGTCTCACATTAACAGAAGGGCGAGGTGGCCTGATTTGTGATCCAAACCAGTGCTTGTCTCTTTGCTGCTGGCTTATGCTGTCTCTTATGGCTACCTGCTTATGCAGACGCTTGGAGCATGGCTGAAAATAGGTTTTTAGCCTGGGCCCACCACAACGGGGGCACACACCACCCATCCTGCTGTTGGGTTTGCAGCCTCAGACCTTCGAGCAGCTATGGAGCTGCCCACTGGTGGGTTGACCCGCTTCAAGGTGGCGATGGGGAGGCTGTGCAACGCTGGGTCTGAGAACAGAAGGAAATGTCCACCTTGAACGCCACTGACATCGCAGGCGATTCCATTAATCCATGGGGGGTGGAGCTAAACACCCCTGAGCACAACCTCACCTCTTCCAGCAAATCCTTGGGAGAGAGAAACCATCGGAAAGAGCGTAATGCCCCAAAGAATACAACCTTCCACCAGTGGGGGTCTTATACCCAATTACAGGATGGGCTTACGTGGCTAACTCCCACCGCAGGGTAGCATCACGACCTGGCTCCTTGTGTCGGGAGGAAAGAAACCACCCAAGGGACCATGGGACAAGTAATGCTGGATATCAGGGCTATGTATCTCCTGAAAAATGCTCCCCTAACATTGTCCCAGCTAGCGGTGACTGGGGCTGAACCCCGGTAACTATTGGATTTCCCCGAATGGCACATGGGGTTTGTGCCCCATAAATATGTGGCCGCGGCTGTCCCTGGGTGGATGGGGAGATGCACTCTTGGCCTCCCCTGGATGCACTTAGGATAGCGACTCCAGTGCCCTTATACAAGCCTATTTGGAGAGGGAGGTGGAGCAGGTCTGTATTCTCTTGGTGGGGTTATTCGATCTCTGTTTTTGCTCCCCAGGGAGGTGCTATTGGCATCATGCTCCAGGTGGAAACCTTCCGAAAGCGTGTGCTCATGGCCCTCAGGGACACTGAGCACAGCCCCCGACCCCAAGCCAGGAAACTGTGGCTCTGTGCAGGGTGGTGCCACAAAACCACGAGGCCCGGGATATTCTCACTGCAGCACAAGGGGGGACATGCCCATTACTAAAAACTGTGTGCTGTGTCTGCTTTCCAGATGAAAAAGCCAAGGTAGATAAGTCCTGAGCTCACTTGCAAAAGCCTTTGCAACTCATGGATTAAATGGGTGATGACTTGCGGTGGTCTCAAAGGAGGGCTTGGTTTGCAGCAGGGGGTGGGGAGCTGGTGGAAAACCCTGTTGATGAGTCTATGCTGATAGATATTGTTGGTGCCAGTTCTGTCTCTAATGCTCCTTAAAAACAGAAATAAACAGTTTTACAAACTATACCCCATACCCCACCCATGGCCCAAGGACTCCAGCAGAAGAGGGGAAATGTGAGATTGCAAGGCCAATCAGGAGGGTGGATTATAGGATACACAGAGCATCTCCCACCCAACCAAGGACTGAATTCGCCCCTGCCCCCCCTCAGGCCTCCCTCCCGGTAACCCCCTAGAAGCACGCAGCGCTTTGGCTGCTAGAACACTGCCTGCTGAGCACACCTGGTTTTGACATAAGAGAACACACTCAGATGCTTTCCCAAAACTTACATTTTGCCTTCAGGCATTTTGCCCCCAGCCCTGTATAATCTCAAGCACAGTTGCCATAGGTGCAGACAGACCTGAGTGGGGTTCTCACCAGGGAGGTAGCTGCAGCGCTCTATGAGTTCTCCTAATAAATGTTTAAGGAATGGAATGAACATTCTGGCATTCAGGTCTCTCTCTTTGGAATTTCAACAGGCCCCGTTGTGGGGCAATTTGGGGCAGTGCTGTCTGGGTCACCCCTATTTATTCTTTCAGGGAGAGACCTACTGCTGATTTAGCAACTCTTGAAAATGCCATTTTATTTTCAAGTTCAGTTCCAGTGTACCATGCGTTGCTTTGGGTTAAACAGTATTTGTTTTAAAGGGTAAACCTCTATTATGACGCCTTAAAAATTATAAAATCAGTACACTTTTTTGTACCCATGGCTCACAAAACATTTTCCACTTCAGTCCTTGTGTGGGACCCTGCTCTTTCCCCCCATGGTTCTCCCCCTCAGACACGCACCCCTCACGCACACTCACTCACCCTCAGTGTCCCCGCCTTTCCCACGCCCCGGCTCAGGGCGCACAGTCTGCCGTCCCCTGCCGCCCCCTCTCATCCCCATCAGGCTTTCACCTTCTGAGTAGGGGCCCTGGGGGCTCTATCAGAAGTGTCCCCTCAGGGTTTTCACCCCGACTGTGCATCGGATTCTCTGTGGAACTTGGTAACAGGTGGCGAGATGCCCCGCGGACACCCCAGAAATGCGGCTTCAGCAGCTGCACAGGGACCGTGGGTGCCCAGCCGGGCTGAGGACCAGGGGTCTGTGGGTGGGGGTCGGGGCTCCTACCCCACTCTGTGCACCAGATGGTCTGAAGATCCTGTCAAAACGCACATCCTGCCCACAGGTGTGGGGCGCACCTGCGCCTCAGCGTCTAACAGACTCTGAGGTAAAGCAGATCAAACTGGCGTGTGGAGCACACTTTGAGAAGCAGGGCTGTGGGGGCCCCAGGCTCGAGAGGACCCCCACCCACACCTGCACTGACCCTCTGCTCTTTTGTGGACTTGGGTCTGTCGGCACTAGGGGGTTATTTCCGTGTGTGGCACAGAAACCCAGCTGGGCACCTGGGTTCTCTCCAGTGTCCTCAAATGTGCTGGGATGGTTGTTCTGCCCAATTGGAAGGTCACAGACATGGCTCTGCAGGCCAGAGAGGGTCAGGTTGAGTGATGAGGGTGACAGGGTCCCCCCCTTTCTTCTCCAGGGTCACCAGCCTGGCCTCCACTTCCAGGGACTGAGACTCAGGACCCGGGTGTCTCAGAGGGACTTGCAGGTCCAGGGAGTGGAGGAGGGGAGGTTGCTGCTTGTCCTGGAGGAGGGGGCTGTGGTGGTGGGAGGCTGGGGGCTATGGGTGACGGTGACCCCCCTCCGTGTCTGCTTGGCTCTGCCATGTCCGAGAGCCTGTCCTTGTCGCTCTGATTACCCTGGGGGCCTCCGTCTTCCGCCCAGCTGACTCTCCTGTGGTAGCCCCACTTTTCCTGATGGTGAGGCCCAGCAGGGAGGGGGGCTGCCCAGGGACCCAGCACACAGGGCTCCAGAGGCCCCAGGAAGAAGGCGGGACAGGACAGGCTCCTCGGAGGCTCCCAGAAGCATCTATGGAAACAAGGGATGGAAATCAGGCTCCATTTCAACTTCTTTCTCAAAGTCAGGTTCATGCCTCAGGGGAATAATTCCCTGTGTTGTTGGCGCTCCCAGGAGGCCATGAGGTGACCTGCAGTGGGCGTCTTGTGCTGCTCCAGGGGTGCTGACCAGCTCCAAACGGTGTGACCCTGTCCTGACCCCTGAGCACTGACAGGCTCCGACCTCCAGGCATTAGGGTCAGCCTGGCTCATGTTCCCTGTGGGGTCCCCAGGCTGCCCCGATGCCATCCAGTGCAGGGTGAGCTGGGAGAGGCTGTGTGTTGTCAGAGGACCTGGGTCCAGTGTCAGGAGGACCGTCCGTCGCAGGAAGGTGCTGTCCCAGGAAGAACTCTCTGTCCCCAAGGTCTAAAGGAAGGGCCCTGTGGGGTCTCTGGAGGACTGTGGGCAGGCGCTGGCCTGGAGGCTGGTCACCTGAGGGTCCGTGTTTCCCTCCCACATCAGAGCCATCTGCATCCCCCTCTGTCATCTCCTCTAGTCCCCCCACAGGGCCCGGGAACCAGAGCAGCTCCTCCTGGAGACTCAGCGGTTCCCAGGGTTCCTCTTTCTACAAGGGGAGGGGAGGCCCCGTGGGGTCCCTCGGCCCCTCTGGGATGCACACAAGGCAGGTCCTGTGTGATCCTGTACGTGGCCTGCACATGAAGTTCCCGCATCCCCCCGACTCCTGGGGCTGGTGGGATGATCTTGGGGACCACCCAGGTGTCTCCACAGACCAGGGTCCACCAGGCTGGGCAGACACCCCGACTTACTCTGTGGTCAGGGGACTCAGTCTTCCTGGGGGTAAATCTCTCTTGGACCCAGGGTCCAGAGTTTTGTGTCGGGTCAGGCTTCTTTGTGAGGAGAAGAAGCACACGGGGTGCTGGCCCAGTTCCTCCTGGGAGTGACCACATGTTAGAGATGGGGAAAGGGTGTCAGTTTCACGGAACGAATTGGGTTCCAGCCTCTCATTGTTCAGGGGCCCCTGCCCTCCCTCCTCAGGCTACCGGGGGTCCCAGAACTGTGCAGGCACATGTTGGCTCTCCACACTGATGCCAGTGCCGTGTGCCTGCACAGGATTTGCTCTGACCTCCCAGATGTCTGTCCAGCAGGGGTTGTGGGTAATGCCTCATCTATTTAATGAGTATTATTAAGCCTCTGTTCTGTGTCAGGCCCTGGGAATCCCACAGAGAACAAGACAGACTTGGTTCCTGTGCCCATAGAGCTTACAGGACACCAGGTGTTCCAGTTTGCTAATGCTGCCAGAATGCAAAACACCAGAAATGGATGGGCTTTTATAAAGGGGGTTTATTTGGTTACACAGTTACAGTCTTTAAGGCCATAAAGTATCCAAGGTAACACATCAGCAATGGGGTACCTTCACTGGACGATGGCCAATGGGGTCCGGAAAACCTATGTTAGCTGGGAGGTTGGCATCTGCTCCAACATTCTGGGTTCAAAATGGCTTTCTCCCAGGACATTCCTCTCTAGGCTTCAGCTTCTCTCCAAAATGTCACTCTCAGTTGCTCTTGGCACATTTTCCCTCTCTTAGCTTCTCTGGAGCAAAGTCTGCTTTCAACAGCTGTCTTCAAACTCTCTCTCATCTGCAGCTCCTGTGCTTTCTTCAAAGTGTCCCTCTTGGCTGTCACTCCTCTTCAAAATGTCACTCACAGCTGCACTGAGTTCCTTCTGTTTGTCAGCTCATTTATATGGCTCCAGTGATTTAATTTAGACCTACCCTGAATGGGTGTGGTAACACCTCGATGGAAATTATCCAATTAGAGTCATCACCCACAGTTGCGTGGGGTGCATTTCCATGCAAACAACCTAATCCAAACATTCCAACTTATTCCCCACTAATATGTCAGCCCCACAAGATTACATCAACGAATATGGCTTTTTCTGGGGGACATAATACATTCAAACCAGCACATTCCACCCCTTGGACCCCAAAATGACATTATCTTTCCACATACAAAATACATTCATCCCACAACAGTATCACAGAAACTTAAATCATTTCAGTAACAATAATTAAGCACAAGATCCCATCAAATTCAATTATAGGCGTGGTCAGTCCCAAGGCACAATTCTCCTGTAGCTGCAGATCTGTGAACTTAGAACAAGTCATGTGCTTCCAATGTACAAAGGAGGGACAGTCATAGGATAAACATTCCCATTGCCACAAAGATAAACTGAAAGGAAAACAGGATTAACAGGACCAAAACAGTTCCTAAAACCTGCAGGACAAACTCCATTAGATTTCAAAGTCCGAGAGTCATTAGCAGAACGACGTTGCATTCTTGGGGCTTAAGAGAGCGGGAGTCTAACCGTTCCTAAGGGCTGTTTTGGCAGCCCTTTCCTCTCCAATCATTTGGGTGAGTGCTCCAACATATCCACACATTGGGGAGACCACCTTCTCAGCCCCACCCTCCTCTAACACTGGGGAAGCACCTGGATTCCCTTCCATCTCCGGGGCACACACTCAACCCCTTCAGAGCAGTGGGGTGGCAGCAGGCTCTCCCCAATTCCCTGGGAATGTGCTCCACCCTCTTTGGGGCTTGGGGTGGCAGGACATTTCCTGAGCATCAAGGCGGAAGGCCACCCTCGACCTCCAGGGCAAACTCACCCTTTCCATGCATGTGGGCTGCTCCGCTCTCCCAGCCCGAGACCTCTTGACTCCAGACCTCAACCTCTATGGCTCTGTCTGAAGAAATTTTTCCTTCAATTTGTTCCTCGTCTGTCTCCTCCAGTCTTGCTTGGCAGCGGCTCTGCCTATAAAGATCTCGCAAAAATTCTGTCGGCTTCACATGAAGCACACAGGGGTCAAAGCCATCAGACAATAGGATTTTCCACAGATCCTTTCTGCTTAACTCCATCTCCAATCCTGACTTGTACTGAAATGGCATTTGGGTTCCATGTTTGATTAAATCCTCACGTTGGGCTGTAGCTTCGTGGATTCCACCCCCTGGAATTTCCAAGCCATCAGCTTCTGGTTTCTTTGATCCCAAGAGTTCAGTTCTAAGTTTCTCTCTCTCTGCTTGCATTTTACTATAAGCTGCAAGGAGAAGCCAGGGTACATCCTCCACACGTAGTCTGGAGATCTCCTCAGCTAAGTATTCCAGGTTGTCACTTTATTTATTTATTTTTTTGGCACTTCAGCTGTTATTTATTGACATACGGGTAGGCTCTATAGCAACAGGCCTGGCGGTGGCTGCAGTAGTGGGGAAAGTGAAAGGAGGAGTATTTTCTGCAGAAACAGCTGAGCTTAGTGCAGGAAAACAGAAGTGCACAATGCACAAACAAGGTGGGAGTGGGCAGGCTGAGGGGGCTGGGGAAGCAAGTAAGGGCCAGGGTCAGAGTCTGCTTAAACCAGAAGCGATGCCCCACACCCTAAGGCCCCTATCCTTGCTGGTTGTCTCTTGACCCCTGGCCAGGATTGGGCGTTCTCTGGGCATTCATTTTCTACAGGAACTGAATTAAGTATAGAAAGCGGAGGGAGCTGTTGCCCTCTTACAATAAGCCCTGGGGCCTCTGGTCCTGGCCCCTCAGTCTTCCCTTGCTTGGGGGTGCAGGTGGAGGGCACATGATGGGCAGCCAGGTTCTGGGCTACCCCTACCCAAGCAGTGTCTAAAAAGAGTCACACATCACAGAGACTTTAACCTTCTCCTCTGGTGTCCCAGCCCACCGGTGCCACACTACAGCCCTGAATCAGTACTACAAGCATTGCTGGTCTAATGGATGGGTTGAGGGAGGGGATGGGACCAGGGCTGCAGGAGGGGCTCTGAGGCCCATTGGGGCACAGGCAGTACACACATGGTGTTGGTGTAGCCAGAGCCAGGGAGCCACCCGGTCAGCACAATGACCACATCTCCCTTCTTGAAGACACCCCGGGCCTTGCCAACATTCACGGCTAGGTTCACACGGAGGTCCACATCCTCAGCCTGGACAGGGTCCTTAGAGAGCACAGGGAAGATGCCGCGGTACAGGTGAGCCTAGTGGGCCGTCTGGGGGTTTCGAGTCAAGCAATGATGGGGGCATGGGGGCGGTATCTGGCCACCTGGTAAGCAGAACTGCCAGACTTGGTGAGGATGATTATGGCCCCACTGCAGCACTCGAAGGAGGCCTCCATGGCACCCACAGCAGCGGCTTCAGTGGGGTCCCTGGTAATGGGCACCAGGCGGCGGAGCTCCCCAAACAATTGCAAGTGGTAGATGGCGGCCTGTGCCTCATGGGCAATCAGGTGCTGCGTGCGGACAGCCTCCAGAGGGTAGGCCCCTTTGGCTGTTTCTCCAGACAGCATGATGCAAATTGGCACTGGCCATGTCACGTCACTGCCCTCAGCCCGGGTAGGGTGAGGTTTCTTGATCATGCTGTCCAGCATCTGGGTGGCACAGGTGACAGGTTTTCCAGCTCGGTTGCATCGCCCAATCATCATCTTCTGAACTAGGAAGATCTTCTCTGCAGGAATCTCAATGCCCAGATCACCACGAGCCACCATGATCCCATCACTGACCTCCAAGATCTTGTCAAACCTTCGAACGTCTTCGTGATTCTCGATTTTGCTGATTATCTTGATGCTCTTTCCTTTCTCACCCAGGACGTTCCTGACTTCACGGACATTAGATGCCTTGCGAATGAAAGATGCAAACACCATGTCCACGTCCTGCTCTACCCCAAACTTGAGATCTTAAATATCCTTTACTGACACAGCAGGCAGGTCCACAGCAGCCCCTGGAAGGTTCACGCCTTTCTTGCTACCCTAGGAGCCACCATTTTCCACCTCCGTCACCAGGAAATCAGGACCTTTCTCCTCCATCTGCAGAGAAATAAGTCCATCATCCACCACTTTGCAAATGTTCTTGTAGTCCAGCCATGGGACATTCTCGTCACACTTCTCCATGTACTTGTTATCCAGAGTGATCTTCAGAGTGGCTCCTTTCTTCAGCTCTACCTCATCAGTGCCGCTGCCCTTGATGAGCCCCGTTCGGATCTCAGGTCCTTTGGCATCCGGGGCCACAGCAACTGGCTGGTAGAGCATGGGGTCAGAAGCAAAGCTTTCTGTGGCTGCATGCAAGTTCTTGATGGTCTCTGCATGGTACTTGTGAGTTCCATGAGAGAAATTCAGACGAGCCACATTCATTCCAGATTTAATCATCTCCTTCCCACCAATCGGGAGGCTGGGCCAATGTTCCAGGCCGTGATGGGTGGCGAGTCGATGTCCGGGTGGCACGTGTGCTCCAGGAATGCGTCTGCCACGGCTGCACACAGCTGCTGGGTCTGAATGAAGGCAAGAGAATTTGGCAAAATTGAGTCCTGGTGTCAGATGGAAGGAAGGATTTGAAAGCGACAACCTGGAATACTTAGCTGAGGAGATCTCCAGACTACGTGTGGAGGATGTACCCTGGCTTCTCCTTGCAGCTTATAGAAAAATACGAGCACAAAGAAACTAACTTAGAACTGAACTCCTGGGTTCAAAGAAACCAGAAGCTGATGGCTTGGAAAATTACGGGCTTCCAGGGGGGTGGAATCCCAGAAGCTACAGCCCAATGTGAGGATGTCACCAAACATGGAACCCAGCTGCCATTTCAGTACAAGCCAAGACTGGAAAAGGAGTTAATCAGAAAGGATTTGTGGAAAGTCCTATTGTCTGACAGCTTTGACCCCTGTGTGCTTCATGCGAAGCCAACAGAATTTTTGTGAGATCTTTGTAGGCAGAGCCATTGCCGGTCTGGACTGGAGGAGACAGACAAGGAACAAATTGAAGGAAAAATTTCTTCAAAGACAGAGCCATGGAGGTTGAGCTTTGGAGTCAAGAGGTCTTGGGCTGGGGGAGCGGAGTGGCCCTCATGCATGGAAAGGGTGAGTTTGCTCCAGAGGTGGAGGGTGGGCCTTCCGCCTCAATGCTCAGGAAGAGTTTTGCCATCCCAGGCCCCAAAGAGGGTGGAGCACATTCCCAGGGAACTGGGGAGAGCCTGGCTGCCACCCCACTGTTCTGGTGGGGTTGAGTGTGTGCCCGGGAGATGGAAGGGAATCCAGGTGCTTCCCCAGTGTTAGAGGAGGGTGGGGCCAAGAAGATGGTCTCCCCAATGTGTGGATATGTTGGAGAACTCACCCAGCATTTGGAGAGGAAAGGGCTGCCACAAAGGCCCTTAGGAAGGGTTAGACTCTGGCTCTCTCAAGCCCCAAGGATGCAACCTCGTTCTGTTAATGACTCTCAGACTTTGAAATCTAATGGAGTTTGTCCTGCAGGTTTTAGGAACTGTTTTGGTCCTGTTAATCCTGTTTTCCTTTCAGTTTCTCCTTATGGCAATGGGAATGTTTATCGTATGACTGTCCCTCCTTTGTATATTGGAAGCACATGACTTGTTCTAAGTTCACAGATCTGCAGCTAAAGGATAATTATGCCTTAGGACCGACCATGCCTATAATTGATTTTGATAGAATTTTGTACTTAACCATTGTTACTGAAATGATTCAAGTTTCTGTGATATTGTTGTGGGATGAATGTATTTTGTATATGGAAAGATAATGTCATTTTAGGGTCCAGGGGGTGGAATGTGCCTGTTTGAATATATTGTGTCCCTCAAATGCCATCATCTTTGATGTAATATTATGTGGGCAGAAGTTATCAGTGTTGATTAGATAACTAATGATTCTTTGAGTGTTTCTGTGGAGATACGCCCCACCCAACTGTGGGTGATGACTCTGATTGGATAATTTCCATGGAGGTGTTGGCCCCACCCATTCAGAGTGGGTCTAAATTAAATCACTAAAGCCATATAAATGAGCTGACAAACAGAAGGAACTCAGTGCAGCTGAGAGTGACATTTTGAAGAGGAGCTACAGCCAAGAGGGACACTTTGAAGAAAGCACAGGAGCTGCAGATGAGAGACAGTTTGAAGTTGGCCGTTGAAAGCAGATTCTTGCTCCGGAGGAGCTAAGAGAGGACAAATACCCCAAGTGCAACCAAGAATGACATTTTTGAGGAACTGCAGCCTAGAGAGGAACGTCCTGGGAGAAAGCCATT